>APFE031396035.1:107017-123478 GCA_000404065.3 Pinus taeda | reverse complement strand
TAATAAAATAATATATAACGTGTCCTGTTCCGGGGGGTCAGCGTGTCCGAATCCGACACCAAGAATCTCGAATCCTACGTGTCCCGAATCCCCGTGTCAGGTGACTTAGCTCAAGCATGAAACTCGTGCTTTAATAAGTCATTTTCTTTAATAATAAATTTTCTTTTGACAAGTACAATTATGAAGACCAAAGCTAGTTACATTCTTCAACACTCCCTCTTAACTAGGGAGGTATTCATAATTATATAAATGAGAGTACATGGAAGATTTCAAAATGAAATGAACTACGAAGAGTTTTAGCAGACTTAGTGTTGTGGACTAGATACCTGACCAGGGTAATCTATCCCGGTGGGACTAAGGGAACTCACACTTTAGCCAGTCTAGGTACCATCATGCTTATAAGCTCTACCACCAACCCAAGGATCTAGGTGTGTATCCAAGGTTGGAGCTCCATGACCAACGTCGCCCTCCCTCTTCGGGATCTAGACATCAACACATAGGCCGACCAAAAGTCCTCCCAAGCATCTTGCCATTAGGTGCTTCATCTTTACCTATCAACTAAATTTGTAATATCAACCAACCCAAGCATGCTTCTAAAATATTCAAACTTCTTATCTGGAAGAGACTTTGTCAGCACATCAGCGACTTGTTCATTTGTCGGAATACACTGTAGCTCCTAATGTAGTGTTACTTGTTGTTGATATGCTTCGTCCTTGCATGGAATATGGAGTCTACAAACATCTTAATGTTGCTTTGATTATCACAATTCATCACCGTAAGATCCAGAGGCTTTCCAAACAAATCTGACAAAAGTTTCCTTAACCAAACAACTTTTTTTCCTACTTCGCATGCAACAACATATTCAGCTTCAGCACTACTTAATGCAAAAGAATCTTGTTTTCTACTCATCCATGAAATCATTACAGATCCCAAACTGAAACATTCACGGTAGTGCTTCTTCCATCAGTCTCACCGCCACCCCAATCAGAATTAGTAAAAAATGTTAACTTAACTTCCTTTCCATCATACTTCAACCAGTGATGTATAGTGCCACGTAGATATCTCAAAATATGCTTGGCAACTATCCAATGGTCATGACGAGGCTCCAATTGAAATTGACTAAGAACATTTACAGCAAAACATATATCGAGTCTCGTATTTACCAAGTACATCAGAGAACACACCAACTTACAATAGCTAGTAGGATCGATGAGACTAGAGTCGGAGCTTCTCAACTTCTTGAGATTAGTGATCTCTGCAATATCTCGATTATGTATTTACCTTGACCCAGACATAACTTTCCAGGTTTCTGCTAGACTTCCAAACCCAAGTAATAGTGCATAAGTCTCAAATATTTCATTTTGAATTTAGCTACCAGCATTGTCTTGCATTCTTTAATTCTGCGCTCCACACTTGTAATAAACAAATCATCCACATACAGTAGTATAATGACTGGTTCTTTCTACACCACCTTGATGTAGATATTTGCATCTGCAAAACTTTTGATGAACCCAATTCTTAAGAGATATCCATCCATTCTTGCATACCATGCCCTAGGAGCTTGCTTCAAGCCATATAGGGCTTTCATGAGTCATCAAACATGTGTATCTCTGCGACTTATTTCGAAAATTTCTAGTTGTTCAATGTATACTTCTTCATCAATGGTTCCATTTAAGAATGTTGTTTTGACATCCATTTGATGGATATTCTAGCCCATAGTAGCAGTTAGCGAAACCAAAGATCTTACAATAGTATACCTGGCAGTAGGAGCAAAGGTTTCTTCATAGTTTATGCCTTCCTTTTGTGAAAAACCCCTTGCAATGAATCTAGCTTTGTATTTGTCTATGCTTCCATCAATAGTATGATTAATTTTATAAATCCATTTTGAGGTGACAACCGATTTGTTATTTGGTCTAGGAATGATTTCCCAAACCCCATTCTTCATGATGGATTGATATTCTTCTTGCATCGCCTTCTTCCATTCTTCTTGATGAGCAGCTTGTTCAAATGTAGTTGGTTCATATTCTATCAATTTTGTCATATATGCTACATATCCTGAATATCTCTTTGGTCTTGTGCTTTCCCTAAAAGTTCCTTTAGCAGCTCCATGTTCTTCGACGTCTTCAAGTGTAGCTTTTAAGCAATTTGGCCTCTTCTTTGTTTCGAGAATAATTACAAGTTGAATAGGCTCACTTGGTCCTTCTTCTTCTTCTTCTTGCTTTGTAGTTGTCATATCATGATGCTCTTCTTCTTCAAATAGTGGTATATCTTTGTCATCGAAATCGATTGGAATATCCTTTGATCTTTTCTAGGCAAGATTTTCATCAAATATAAAATCCCTGCTAACTTCAATTTGATTTCCTTCCTCGATGTAGATTCTATATGCTTTTAAAGAAACATTGTAACCAACAAAAATTCCTTTTAAGCTTGTAGAATCTGATTTCTTTCGCTTGTCTTTTGGAACATGAATGCATGTAGGACACCCCAAGATTCAGAGATGGTCCACATATGGCTTCTTCCCTATGAATGCTTCTTCCGGTGTCATATTATCAAGGATTCTATGAGGACTTCTTTTTTGTATATATATTGTTGTCATTGTTGCTTCTCCCCATAGAAACTTCAGTAGATCTTGATCAAATGTCATGGGTTCGTATACATTCTTCAATTGTTCTGTTTTTCCTTTCTGAAACCCATTCTGCCCAGGATTGTAGGGAACAATGAGCTCCCTCTTAATACTTGTTTCTTTACAATGTGCAGTTAGTTCTTTTGAAGTGTATTCCCTCTCAAAGTTTTTATCTTTCTTTTGGTTAAGGTCTCCACTTCAAATCTGAATTCCTTGAACTTTTCAAATACTTCATCCTTTGTATTGAGAAGATAGAGCCATGTCTTTCTAGAATGATCATCAATGAAGGTCACATAATAAAGATGGCCTCCAAGAGATTTGTTAGACATTGGCCCACACACATCGGAATGAATGAGGTCTAATATTTCCTTAGACCTTGTGTCACTACTTGAAAAAGGTTTCCTTATATTCTTTCCCAAAGCACATCCCTTGCATACTCCTTCACGATCTTCCTTAATGTTGGGGATGCCCCTTACCATTTGACTAAGTGAGGGTATTATCTTGTAATGAATATGCCCATATCTTCTATGCCATAGTTCGATAGGATTGATTTGCATGTGAACTAGGGTTTGAGGAGATGGTGTTATAACTCTATATAGCCTTTCTTCAAGGACTCCAATAACTTTTGCCTTTTCAATACTTGAATATTTCCCCAAACCAAAACTTTACCATCTACAAAGACAACCCTAAATCCTTTATCTTCTAAACAAGAAATTGGTAGTAAATTCTTTTTCAAAACTGGGACATAGAGCATATTGTTGAGGTGTAGCTTTGCTCCACTTTCAAGCTTCAATGATGTAGTTCCAAGTCCCTTGACTGCATAATTGTTGTTGTCTCCTAGCTCCACTGCATGAGATGATGATTCCTTTGATAGAGTATGAAGTTGTCCACTTTCACCCGTCATATCTCTTGATGCTCCACTATCAATGATCCATGCATTGTCATCATCAAGAGTATTAGTAAGCGCAGCCAAGAATCCTTCACTCTTGACTTTCCTAGACACGTTGTAAATGATCCTTCCAATCCAACTTCCTGCAATTCTTATGATATTGAATCCCATCTTCAAGTAACTTGCCATAGAGGGAGTAACCTTTACTTTCAAGCCAAGAAAGTGATCTCCAACCTTCTTCGACCTTAGATCTAATACCATGTTGAGAAACCAACGCTTTTGATTCCTCTTTCTTGATAATTACTTGTGAATTATGTTGGCTTCTCTTACTTCTTAATTTGTTTATCTTTCATCAAGCAATTATCAAATTATATGTATATGAAGATCACAAGAACAAGAGACACAAGATGTAGGTGCTCAGCCAGGGCAAAACCCCTATAAGGGGGAAAACCCAATCAAAAACTCTTCCTTCAGTAGATTCAAATCAAGATGAGACACTTCCAAACTTCTTAGACCTAGACAAAAACCTCCTCCAGCCACCAAGTCAGCGCTTCCCTGCAACATATGATCTTGATAGAATACTCCAAGTGACAGCTTCCCAGTAGCAGCTTCAATCCAAAATTTCGGCCCCCCAACAGCAGAACTTCGACCCCCAACAACAGAATTTCGGACCTGCAGTAGACACAGATCTTTGGTCCCAGCAAAGGCCCAGAATCTTTGCACGTGAGAGATAGATAGCCCAAAAACTCGATTTAGGTCTTCCCAGCAAATTTCGTCCTTCTCCAGCGTCTTTGCACTCTTTTTCTGCTTCTATTTCTTGTAGATCGAACTTGTTGAGTGTTTGTGCCAAATAGGTCGAATTGCCTCTCCTTGTATAGATTTTGCGCTAGGTCGAATTGCCCTAATGTAGGCCAACTTCATGGGGATAGGGTCGACTTGGTGTGGAGGTGACAAATTACCTTTTCAACTCAAAAATACTTTTTTTACATGATACAAAAGCCCAAGAAGGGTCTAATAAAAATGACAATGACTCTAATGACTCGACAAAACCTAGAAGTCTTCAATGGATGCTTTAACCTATAAATAATTGACCCAAGCATGAAACCCATGCTTTAGTAAGTCATTTTCTTTAATAATAAATTTTCTTTTGACAAGTACAATTATGAAGACCAAAGTTAGTCACATTCTTCAACATATCATGCCACTAAAGGTCATGAAACAACTCAAGCTAAGTATCACTTGGAAGTATAAGAATGCATGTGGCTTTGATTCTAGATACATTCCTGTTGATGGCCTAAGCAAGGACCTCAAGGTAGCATTAGTTATGAATGAAGACATATCCTTGGTTATGGATGTTCTAACTTCTTGTTATTGATATATCTAATGTATGGGGAATGTTGTTGTCTAGAAAATGGGGTGCCACTGTAGGAGGACAACTTCAAATGGATTTATCTTATGCCACCATCCCACAGCCTAATGGGACCCCATTCATTCTTCATACGGAGCTCCAATTTCCAACCCATGTTGAGGACCTTGGCCTTCTTCCTTATCCCAATAGGTTGCCTGAATCAAAGGATCCTAGTCCCATCCTTCCTTCCCAAGAAGTCTCCATCCTTAAAAGACCTAACCCCAAAGACCACAGGCATAAGAAGTGGATGCGAAAACCTAAAAAGGAGTTCAAGGTTGGGGATATAGTATCAGTAGACAAAAACCCTGTGCCCATCAAGATCCATGGTAAGGTTGGTGAGGGATACTATTACATGGCTAGACTTGATGATGAGCTTTGGCCAACCCGATCAAAGCTAGTCATATCACCCCTTTCTTGGACACTTGACATTGTATATTATAAGCATGTTAGAGTAGGTTGCATTGCATACTGATTTGTGCATAGCTAACATCATCATATCATGCTCTCATGTTAGAATAGATGCATTTAGATTAGACTTGCATTTTAGAATAGAATTTATTTTCTGTATGGTTTTATTATGTAATGAAAACATGGGTGATAAAAGTACGCCTAGGACAGATGCTTCCAACAATTGGTTGTGATGTGCAAGATACAGGTCTACAGTCCCATAGGAATGTTGGTGTTCTCATGACCTCCCCGTTCGAGTACATGGTTCGTGCACTCTACAGAGAGCTCATGTCCCAGTTGGAGTTAGATGTTACCCACCACCAATGGGTGACCCCATACGAGAATTTTTTTCCTAGATTTGACTTCAACCGACAGCCCACAACCCCTGCTAATCACCATTGTAGCTGATGTTGTGTCAATTGATCCCTACTCCCTAAGCCAGTGATATGTCCCATCACCCATCTGTAGAGAGTGTATGTTTGAAGGTGGGCCATCCAGTCCTAAAGGTATGTCTTTCATTGTGCAATTGGGTGCTCATGCTTCTTTTTCTTTGGGCACGCTTGGGTATGGATTATTGGGTAACTTGGAAGGAGGAAGGGTTTTGAATGTAGTCTTGTTGTCTCACCTTAAATGGGGGGCTAATCCTCAACCTTAGTACCCTGGGATCTCCCCTATTGGCTTATAGCTTCAGAATGGGCACTACTTGGGAAACCCGGATTTTGGTAGCGCGGTTCCATTTTCCCGTCTCATACTTTTCACTCCCCTCCACACAATACATGCCCTATTTCATCATTTTCCCTCTCTGGCTCCACATGACCGTTGGGTCCACAAGGTTCTAGTACTCCCCCTCCCCTTGTCCACATGTTTAGGTCGGGCCTAGAACATTGCTCTGGAGATTGATGCAGCAAAAAAAAGGGATTAAAAGCACATCATGGCCACATACAAAAGGAAATAATACCACAAAATGCAAAAGACGGTCAAAACAATATATTAGCTCGTAGGCAAAAGCCAAATATGACCTCTACCCCTTATCATTATGGTCATCACCCTGGTTCCTAGGGCCCCAATGAGCGCCCCCGTATCATTATGGAACCCATGCTTACCAGCGATTACAGGGTTTGGCGGTTGATCCAAGGCCCAGAGGAGGTTTGTCTCACTCTTGAGACATGGGAGGGAAGGCACCATCTTCAGAGCCCTCATTTGGAGCAGTGTACAGACTTATTTTTCATTAGGAGACCCATGAGACCAGTACTTGTGCCCTAGAGCCACTTTGGAGCACCACATGATTTTTTTACATAGAGATTAAGGGGCTAACCCCTTGTCTATCATTCATGTAACCCTCTCTCTCATCATCGCAACTTGAGGACTACTCTCAACGAGGCCCTCCAACAGCCCTTCTACATCACGATTTCATCATTTCGGCTCACTTATGGATGGCTTCTTCATCACTTTATTAGCTACTTGGTGGGCTTGTCACCAAGATTTCTATTTTGCACATTACTTTATAATTGTTGGAGGCTAGTTAGGCTAAATCGAATTAGTAGATGATCATATAAATAGAGATGACTCTCATTTGTGAGAGATCATCATCATCACTTGGAACTTCTCTCTTGTACAAATTTCGCACTTCTTTTATTGGGTGAAATGGATGTTCTTTGATGCATTTCAATATCTTTGGAAGTTAATTGCAATCTCTCTTGAAGCTACTTCTTTCAATGGTTGGATATATCTCTTGTCATCGTGTAAGTATTATCTTGTGGAAAATTTTAATGGAATAATCTCTTGTCATGTCCCTTCTCAAATACATTTGTAACAGGGTACTGCTACACAATTTTGCACAATTTTGGCTAAGAAAGAGAACCCATCATGTTCGACTTAGGGACTTAGGAGGCAATTTGACCTTATTTGGTTGTTAGTGGAATGTGGGGGCCACCCACATGAGAGTTCGAATTGGCCCGTTCAAACAGCTTGGAGGGAAAGTCAAATAGGTGGATGGAGGGGCTCACATGAGGCAAGGCAGGCCCAAGGAGTTATAAGGAAGGAGCAGCTCCCATTTTGGCATTCATTCTTAAATCTTGCAAACAAAACTACTTGACTATTCGCTATGTTGTTCAGCTGAGTCAATTGTTGTTTAGCCACGAATCTCTCAAGCGGGAGATTCAACCTCTACTTCGGGGGACCATCCGTGCCCGCCCTAGAGAGGCAGTTCCACAAGTTTGCCAAGAGTTCTGGGGTTGTGAGACAGCACCATCATTCAGCACAGAGCAAGGAGTGTGTATTTCTGGGCAGCCAGAAAATGCACGGAGGGAAATAGGAGCCATCAGAGATCAGGTGTTTGTCGAGAGAGTTAGAGGGTTGGGAGAGCAGCAATAGGCCAACTTTATTGCTGAGTTTTACAGCCAACGGAGCCAGCATTCCAGCAGTTCCAATTGTTGGGCTAGGGGACAACACAGAGGTCATTCCAGCAGTTTTCGTGGAGCTTGGGAGCAGGTGCCATAGACCGGAAGCCCATCCGAGAAGTCAGGGATTTGATAGCAGGGGTCAGCCTAGTTATTTGGGACCATTTCCGAGAGGATTTACAAGCAGTTTCCAGCAGGCCGAGTTTTGCAGTTGCAACTAAAGTTGGGCTCCAAGGGGGTCGAAATTCAGAAGTCTAAACCAGCCAAAACCCTTCATGGGTTTTTCTGGGTTTAGGCCAAGGAGACCTGGGTCAAAAGCATATAAATTTATGGTCATAGGAAGTGGACCTTTCAGCCATTCGAACTTCAACAGAAAGGCAGTTTTCTGGGCAATGCAGTGCAGATTGGTGCATCAATTGGACAGCCTTCAGTTCAGCCATTTTTCTCATCTGGGTTTGGTCATGCTTGTCCATTGAGACAAGCCCAGGTGCACCATCTTGTTATCCACTATATTTTGTCTTTAGAAAAGTAATAAAATGGCTCAGCAGTTCCATATTTGCAGCTTTTATATGGATGTTTAATGTGTATTTCGTTTTTATAATTTGTTGCACAGATTATTTGCTTTATATCACTTGTATTCCTATTTAGGATCATTACATCTCTACTGTCTGGAATTATTGCAACTAGATAAATCTCGTGTGCCCTAATTTATTGAATATCATTGTAAAGGATTGTTTGATTACAAATTTCACATGTTACTCATTGCATGACATTAGATGAATGTTCCTAGTGCATGGGATTTTGTTCTTCTTCCATGAAAAGCCATAGATGTTGAGTGGGTAATTGTTGAAACGTGGTTGCTAGGGCATCACTTTTTAGTCTCTTTGAAGATGAATTTGGCAAATTTCAAATCATAATTGACTCCATAGCCAAGGAAAGTAGGTACTGGTCCAAGAAGAATTGGTGATCAATCTTTTGTCCCCCTTCTCTTCTTCTCTCCAATAATTTTGGCCCTTGTTCCTAGATGACCATCTAGGGCACCCTACGAAATTCTTTAGAGGTGGAATTTTTTGAATCCACTTGGATACAAACATGCACTAGTGTCTCCTCTATAGGATATCAAGGTTTGGTTGAATTCTCATGATTGATTCTTTGGAAATGTCAAGCCCTAGGTGCGACTTTGAAAAGAAACCTAGTAAGTTTCCATTGGATAAGGTGGTCTTCTTAAGGGATTTATGAACTTGATATTTGATGGAATTAATCATTCAAAACCTATTAATTATAGGCACCAATGGTATGTTCTATTCTTTAGAGCAATTTTTACTTCAATTTCTTTATTAGCCCAATATCAATATCCAAATTAGCAATCACATCAACATGATAGTAAAATGCAGATAGAACATAAACATAATCAGTAGAAGACAAGCCAAGACAAGAGCACATAAGATGTGGCACCAGCCAGGGACAAACCCCAATGTGGGGAAATCCTTGATGAAATCTTCTAATAGTCTTCAATAGTTCAACAGAGAGAGATAGTACAATTTACAAATCTAATAATTTATAACAGCGAAAAAAGAGCCCTAACCAGAAAAGTCAACGCTGGTGAACAGGGCAGATTTGACCCTCAACAAATTGGTCAACTTCAGTCAACTTCGGCCTCCAAACAACAAGATAAAACAGCCCTCAAAACCGTGAAATTCAGCCCAGTCAAAGTTTGGTCAAACAAACCACCTACGGTCAGCCCTAGCTACAGTCAATGTTGGTCAACAGTCAACGTTTAGCCTCGATTTTTGTACCTAGAAATGCGGCTAGCCCAAACAAAGATAGCCCTCACAAAAACACAGTCAAAGGAGGTCAACACATGCTGGTCAACGCTTGGTCAAATTATCCAGAAATTTCGGTCTACGGAAATTTCGACCTCCTGAAATTTCGCTCTCCTAAAATTTCACTCTCCTGAAATTTCGGCCTCTTGAAATTTCGCTCTCCTAAAATTTCGCTCTCCTGAAATTTCGACCTCCTAAAATTTCGCTCTCCTGGAATTTCGGCCTCCTAAAATTTCGCTCTCCTGAAATTTCAGGCTCCTGAAATTTCGCTCTCCAAAAATTTCAGATGTGTGGAGAGAAAGGCCCAAAAATCCGTACCCAATCAATGAGGGGAGATAGAGAGAAGTGTGAAGATGAGTGTGTCCAAATGAGGCTAAGGCATCATTTATTTATAGCAAACGTTGACGATGAATAAACGTGACTATTGGGCTTCTGAGCCTACATAAGTTTGCTGGCCAACCTTGACAATTTGTTCATAATCAAAATAAATTCATAACTTCATTTGTACATGTCAGAATCGGATGATCTTTAGATCAATCCTACACCTCTCAAAGAGAGAAATCCAAGAAAAATATCAGTTGTCATAAATAAGACGACCCATGTGGATTTTGGCCCTAGTTGCCAATTTTAACAAAACCCTTTCCCTTCTCCTACCTTGACCTAGTGAGCACATTGGAGGAGCTCTTCCCACGATTATACATAAACCCTAGGTCTTGTGTGGGCCCTTTCCAGGTCTCTCAAGTATAGAAAAAGGCCATTTTGAAGTTTAAGATCGTCTTGCAAAGCTTCTTGAGCAATCCTATCTCATCTTGGAAGTCTTGATTTTAGGCATATCTAACCCCCATTGCATATTTCAAGTTGTAGGTCTTGATTTCCATCCTAGGTCTTTCTTGGAGAGCCCTTCTTGCATCGAGTGTTAATTGAGCCTCTCCTTGAATGGGCTTAGTGAAATCACTTCACATAGATCATTGATCCTTCCTTTATCAAGTGATTCCTATCCTACTAGGACTCCTCCCATTGGTGAAAATCTGTAAAAAGTAGGGGACATTAACTGAGATGACAATGGATTTTTATCCCATTGTTGTCTTTTGGTCTAGTAGTTATCCCATAGGTTCCCCTCCTAGGGCCCCTGCTAGATTGTGTGGCAACAGGGTCAATCCTATTAGGTGGCAATCTAATTCAGCCTCTAACTTAGCTTTGACTTCAACTTCGATGCCATGTCACTTGACTAGTCTCTTTGACTTGGAAAAAAAAATTCAATATGTCCCCCACTTATTTATGTTGTAATTTTCTTGTCCATTTCTCCACTTTTATGACTAAAAGTTTTCATGGGAAAATAATCATTTTTTGACCCTCAAAGTGGTACTAAGATAATGTTGTTGCTTTGAGCATGAATTTTGAGCATCCACATGCCACCAACATTTCCTTCCACCACTTATTTACATTATTATATATAAAAATAATTAAAAATCTCATCTCGCGAAGATTTTTAATTATTTAAAAATACATAGAAAGACTTAGTCAAATTTTGTAAGACTTTGGATATGACCTAGCATGGTAATATACATTGACCCTAAACATCAGAACATACGCAAGGCCCAATTATTAAGCCGCACTCCAACTTTGCAGGTATATGTGTGAAAATACTCAACTAGTTATTCATCACTAAAAAGCAAAAATAATTAGTGAAGTGAAAAAAAAAAGCACTCTATAGTGGACTCACTTAGTAACTAGGTCCCAAGTTGCCTAAGTATTTTACATAAGTTCATTATGCTAGCGTTCATTTATTACAATTCCCCCATGGGTGTACAGAATTTGAGAGAAGAAAGTAGAAGAGGAGAGAGAAGAAGGGGCAGAAATGCCCTGTTGGACTTCTAATCCTTTCAAATTTTGTCAAATGCCTTGTGCATTAGACCATGGGGTCTTCACACCCTGCAAGGTGGAATTTAGCAGGTAACAGGTAGCACAACTGGCAGACCCTGTCTGATCGAACAATCAGGACGTCAATCTTGTTGAAGGAAATGTAATTAGGTTCAGTCTTCATAAATGTACTTTTGATATTTGTATTTATTCAAGAAAAGAAATATTATTTTTATAATATATGTCAATGAGTTTCTTGCTCATTGAAATAGGCCTAGCACATGTTAAAGTACTATAGGTGAGTCAAATAGTCAAAAGAAAATATTGAAGACCTTAAGGGCATGTTGCACCATGTATATGTTTGTATAAGAGTCGAGGAATACTCCTCCAAGCAAAGTCAAGTCTCCTCCAAAGCAAAGGCAGCATCAAAGAGTCTCTTCCAAAGCAAAGATACCACCAAAGAAGCCATCCGAAGCAAAGATAGCAAGTTGTCCTACAAACAGTCTTCAAGTCGGCCTTCTAGTTGGCCTAAAAGGAAGGATAGCCCTCTATATATAGAGGTTGTCCACTCCATTATAACGTCAAACAATCCTCTCTGAAATCAGCGAACAAAAGGGACTAGAAAAGAGTGGAAAAGAGTGAAGGAAAAGGGTCTCCAAGTGCAGCGAGGAAGAAGGGTACACAACCGAGTTTAAGAGGTCTGTTCTCGGGCAGCCGCAGTCACACGTGCGAGGAAACAGAACACTGTCACTGCAGTTATGACAGCAGCAACTCACAGTCATCTATCTCTCTTTTTTGGGGGCTAAATCTAGGCCTACAAGGCCTCCTACTCAAGCATACAAGAAGGGTACTCAAGCGAAGGAGAGAAGGGTATACAACATCTAGTAAACCTCCCACATGTGCGAGAATCTAGGGCTTCTGTACAGTCACTTCAGTCTACAAGAAGGATTTCATTTGAAGGAAGGTGTCTGCATAAGTGAAGGATATCCCAAAGTATAGAAGAGAAGCATCTCATCTAGAGCAAGTGCAACAAGGTGCACCAACAGTTGAAGGAACAACAAAGTGCCGAAGAAGGAAGTGCCGATGAACAAAGTGCAGAAAGGAGAAAGGACTTGACTTGTGCTTGGAGGACATTATAGTCAATGGTCTAGGGTTTGGCATTGATCAATAAGAAGCTTCAATAAGAGAAACTTACCAAAGGGTTTTCCTCTCTAAGAGAGAGAGGTTTTGGCCCTGGCAGAGAGCCAACATTTGTGTTCTTCTCTTTTTTATTTTGATAGCAGTTTGATGAAACACACACTATAATAATAAGAAGAAGATCAAGCTAAGATAATTGTATAAGTGCATCACAAATTGTTATCAAGTGAAGAATCCTAATATACATCATTCCCCTTGATTCTGCAACAAATCTCAATCCCAGTCTATGATATCCAACTCTAAACTTTTAACTATCCCAGAGGGATCCATCAGGCATGCATCCAATGACGAAGCATGTAATGGGGCCGAACAATGAGACCATCCCTTATCACCATGAATTGCTCACTGTAGAAAGCCATCTTTGGATGTAACCCACCCTGAGGATTTATCCAAGTGACCTGTAGATATCCTCTTGGATGATTTTATTCAGATCCTGTTAAGTTTGTAAGAGGTGACCAGGTGCACACAGGGAATATCTGAATCGAGGAAGTTGGTCCATCGTAATACCAGCTGATAGCTGAGGGAAGGTTGCCAGGATTTGAAATGCACTTCCCAAAACCACATACAACAATCTTCCAATAAGCCTCTATAACTGAGACATATAATTGACAGCCTGACTCACACTATGATATTGTTGGATTCAAATGCTTTTTTTAAACTTCCATAAAAGAAACTTTTCTCTATAGACTGTTACTGTTAACACATGGATTTGCACCTGGTGCAAATCCATTCATTAAGTCCAACAGTGTTCAATTCATTAAGTATTTTTGTTCAAAATGATCACGCCGAGGCTTTTAGAAGATACCTTCAGGCTTCAGGACAGCATTGGTCATCTATCATTTAGCACAAGTTAAAAGACGATATGATATGGGCAGATTACCTTTTTATTTGTCTCCCTCTAATCAGATTGTTTGTTTCAGAAATGAGCCTTGTTTCAGAGCTTTTTATGGAGCAATAAAACACCTGCATTTCAGTTGGTTGACAATTCTTATTATCTTAGGTCTACACTATGGGAGAAGAATGGGAGTGGTACACTGATTTGTTTGAATGCTTTGGTCCATCCTATGTGTTTTTACATACTTCAAGTATATATGATTTGTACATATCCATGCCCTTAAAAATGACATTGATAGCAGATAATACATGCATTTATATTTGATGTAATTTTGTTCTGACTCGTCAATTTTGACTCAATAGCTACTGATATCTAATGTCTAATGTGCATTGTGTATGATTGGACATCTTTTATATCTTATATGTGCATCTTCTTTTCATATTTGTGTGGCAATATGAATGTGATTACCCGATGTTGTAAGTTTATATTTTAATTTAAAAACAACAAAGAATTATTTTTCTTTTCTTTATTTTTCGAATTTTTGCCAAGTCATTCCACTTCGTTTCAGAGTGCTTCCCTGAATCCAATTTTGACCTCAGTCAAGTTATTCCAGAGTCTGATTTTTGCAATACTGATTATCAGAAATCGATTAAAAAAAAACTATGAAAGCAGAACACAGACACTCCTTTCAATCCCAAAACTCCAAAATAGGAGGCAATTTGTGATGGGAAGAAAAACAGCTAAAAGGAAAAGTAAATCTTGATAATCATTGTTTTTTGTTAAAGGTCAAAAAAACACAGATGGCATCTCTGCAGCAGGAGGAAAATACGACAACCTCCAACCTAATGAAACAATCAGCAACTGGCAGTAATGCACTAGAACCTAAGGATATGACCCAGGAAAATATCAAAACCATTAAGAGAACAAATACTGGAAATGTTATCAGGACATTGAGACATTATTCCACAAGAAAGGAAGAATGAATGACCTATTCTAGAAACCAGTGAAAAATGAGGTACAGCTGAGCCCTTATAAGTTATCAACCAACAGAGCTCAGAACCAGATGGAAGCCTAATGGTTTTTCCAAAATTCCATCCATTCAGTGACCATCTCCAAGAGGACAATGGAGATACGGGGCAGGAAGTGGACAAATATTACACAGAAGAAATGCCGTGTTACACATAACCAACAAAGAGTGGCAATTCCGTAAAATTCCAATTGAAGACCTTGACCAATAAATTCTAAATAACATCATATCCTTCCTTTTGTTTTGGGAAACTACATAGCTCTCTTTTAACCAATCTGTAAGGATAAACAGTTGTAAACTCATTAAAGTATCACCCTAAGATTTTCCAAGCTAGCTGGAACTAGTCTGGAACAAGGTCATTTCACAGAGAGTTTACCATTAATAAAGACAGTTTCCTGTTGAAAATAAAATGTTTGAAACAAATTTACACTCTACGATATCCAAATTTTGCCATTTCATGGTGAAACTCTGAACCCCTCCTGAGCCTCACCACATTTCTGTAACGAAGGTAAAATTATATAAGAAAACCAGTACTATTTAGTTTCGGTAACTAAGTAAACGAATACCACAACAGCAATGTAAGGAGCCCGTGAAAAGCTGTTGCCAAGCTTGTCCATTATCTCCTTATCAATTCCTCTTTTATCAACAAAACAGCGAATCAAAACCGCAATACCCACTCCCCATTCAAGAATGAGCTGCCATACCCAAAAGGAAATGCCATTAGAGATGCAGAAAAGAGAATGAAAAAAAAGACTACTTCATGCATTACGTGCAAGGAAATTGTGAATAAGAGAGTACAGCACACTTATCCATGAGCTACAAGTTTATTCCCCACACAATATTTTTCCAAAATACAAGCTTTTCTTCTTGAACAGCTTTGATCTTGAGACTAGTTCTTACCAAGGAAAGGCTAGTAGCCATAAGTGCTACAAAAGTGATATAATTCTTCTTTCCAACACAGTTGTTCAGCCACTGCATACAAAAATTTAAAGAATCCTTACACATCAAAGCTCTAAAATAAATTTTATGAATGAATTATCCAGCAAAAGCTTCAATATGAGGAATTATTTTATCTCAATAACCAGTTTCACATAATTCTCCTGTACCCGACAATGGTGATCAAATCCATCAACACATTTGTCACAACTCCTGCAATGCTTACTGAACTTCCGTACCTGCATGACAATTAGAACAAATTTATCATATTAAGAAAACACTCTGTAATATACAAGACAGCTAGTGATGAACGTAACTTGGACTAAGGCTTTGTTAAACACAGCATGATATGTGTACTCTCACTAAGAACAGTACTTCAAAATACTAACCACGATGAATCTCAGAAACGACAGGTCCCGTATCTTTATCTCCCTAATTTTTTTTTTGCTTGTTTATCACCTCCTCATTTTATTAAAGAATGTCCCTTGCATAAACTTAAACAGGAAGCTTCTTCCCCTTCTCAAAAACATTCCACTGAAAAACGAGACTGCAGATACACCTTCAAAGCAGTACGAAAAAGACCAGATCTAGCAGGTGCATAACAAGAAAAAGCAAGCTAAACAGGTGCCAAAATAGAATACCAGTTATGTGCATGCAGAGGAAAAAAATTGGTGCAAAGCAAGAGTGGACAAAGCAGTATGCCTCCACAGGTTTCTACAGGTATTGATCACAACATTGGGGATAAACCAGATGTCCATTTACAGGAGGGGTGTCAGCCTACCAGCAGATTTTAGTACGTACTTTCATTCATTATCCCAGCTGTCCAGCAATTAACTCGGATGGTTCAAAAACTTTCATGAATGACACCCCTCCAAGGCCATCACTGTTAAATACAGTGTTCACACGTACTTGATTTGGATTGCCCATGAAGCTCAAACTTTCAGCCTAGAAAGTTAAGGAAGCATCTGGGGATGATTGATTGGCCATTGTCGGTGTTGATTTGGGGTAGCATCGGAT
>APFE031396035.1:86051-106012 GCA_000404065.3 Pinus taeda | reverse complement strand
GGATCAAGCCAGAGTTAATCTTAGCCATTGATTAGGGACTTAATCTCGGCCGTTGAATTGTCAACGAGAAAAGTATAAGAGAAGGCTTGAGGGTCACTTGGAGAACACACCGAGTTGAGCAAGAATTCGTTTTTATGGGGCCGAGCTTGTTGAGGAAATCGAAGGAGTGATCAGAGTTACAGCTGAGGGGCAGTGAATGCAGTAGCAGAGAGACAGAGATAGTACCGGGAGCATTAGCACAAAAGCGGGGATAAACCAGATGTCCATTTACAGGAGGGGTGTCAGCCTACCAGCAGATTTTAGTACGTACTTTCATTCATTATCCCAGCTGTCCAGCAATTAACTCGGATGGTTCAAAAACTTTCATGAATGACACCCCTCCAAGGCCATCACTGTTAAATACAGTGTTCACACGTACTTGATTTGGATTGCCCATGAAGCTCAAACTTTCAGCCTAGAAAGTTAAGGAAGCATCTGGGGATGATTGATTGGCCATTGTCGGTGTTGATTTGGGGTAGCATCGGATGTGCTCTAGCCACGAAAATTTGTGGAGAGGCTAAAAGCACATAAGATCTCCAATACCCAGAAATGGTTTGGGTAGATTCTAAACAGTTTGGGAGCTTTTAAAATAATTAATATTTTTAATGGAGTCCTTAAGTCTAAACTAAGGGAAAATAAAATATTAATTTGAATTAATATAAAACTGTGTTAGAAGGGTCCAAAAGTCATGGATCAAGCCAGAGTTAATCTTAGCCATTGATTAGGGACTTAATCTCGGCCGTTGAATTGTCAACGAGAAAAGTATAAGAGAAGGCTTGAGGGTCACTTGGAGAACACACCGAGTTGAGCAAGAATTCGTTTTTATGGGGCCGAGCTTGTTGAGGAAATCGAAGGAGTGATCAGAGTTACAGCTGAGGGGCAGTGAATGCAGTAGCAGAGAGACAGAGATAGTACCGGGAGCATTAGCACAAAAGCGGGGATAAACCAGATGTCCATTTACAGGAGGGGTGTCAGCCTACCAGCAGATTTTAGTACGTACTTTCATTCATTATCCCAGCTGTCTAGCAATTAACTCGGATGGTTCAAAAACTTTCATGAATGACACCCCTCCAAGGCCATCACTGTTAAATACAGTGTTCACACGTACTTGATTTGGATTGCCCATGAAGCTCAAACTTTCAGCCTAGAAAGTTAAGGAAGCATCTGGGGATGATTGATTGGCCATTGTCGGTGTTGATTTGGGGTAGCATCGGATATGCTCTAGCCACGAAAATTCGTGGAGAGGCTAAAAGCACATAAGATCTCCAATACCCAGAAATGGTTTGGGTAGATTCTAAACAGTTTGGGAGATATTAAAATAATTAATATTTTTAATGGAGTCCTTAAGTCTAAACTAAGGGAAAATAAAATATTAATTTGAATTATTATAAAACTGTGTTAGAAGGGTCCAAAAGTCATGGATCAAGCCAGATCAAGCCAGAGTTAATCTTAGCCATTGATTAGGGACTTAATCTCGGCCGTTGAATTGTCAACGAGAAAAGTATAAGAGAAGGCTTGAGGGTCACTTGGAGAACACACCGAGTTGAGCAAGAATTCGATTTTCTGGGGCCAGGCTTGTTGAGGAAATCGAAGGAGTGATCAGAGTTACAGCTGAGGGGCAATGAATGCAGTAACAGAGAGACAGAGATAGTACCGGGAGCATTAGCGCAAAAGCCGGGAGAGAGGGACGCAGAGCCAGCTAGAGGCCACGCACAGCCAATTAGGGCCCACACAAAGGCAGCCAAGAGCTGCGCAGTGCTAGAGAGAGCCAACGTGGGTGACACAAAGGCTTTGCAGGTTGACGCAGAGGCTCCAGAGGCTTACGCAAGGCGAGTTGGGATGATGCTGGACTAACACTGGGCCAAAGAGTCTAACCTTCAGTTTGTTGAGGCATAGGAGGTTGTGGGTAAGTTGCAGAGTGAAGCTGGTGGGGTACTGTGGTCAAAAAAGTACCTAACAGGGCAAGACCAAGGAGGAGGGAGTTCTTGCCGAGGATTTCTAGCCAAAAAATCTGGATCAGTGGTGCAGCTACACTAACGATCGAAGTGAGGGCTTCTTGACATTGGCAGAGGGGTTTCCAGGAGGGAAATCAAGGCACAGAGGGAGTCACATCGAGAACTTCCAGAAGGGAAGTAGAGGAGCAATGAAATGCCAGTGAACGGGGTAAGAGACCAGGACAAACTGGATGGAGCCTCAAACTTCATAGTCTGGAAGGCAAAAATCTTGTCCGTTCTAGACAGGAATCGTCTCAAGTACTTTGCCTTGAAGACGATAGCGATCCCAGTTGACCCAGTTGAGAACGACAAGTATGAGGAGGCAAAGGCGAGGGCCAAGAGCATCATCCTTGACGGGGTCAAGGACCATGTAGTACCACATACTGCCGAAAAGAAAACGGCAAATGCGATGTGGGAGACCTTGACGAAATTGTATCAGCATACTTTCATGCAGAGGAAGATGCTACTAGAAAATCAGTTGCGGTCATACCAAATGCAGAAGGGAGAATAGATCGACACCTTCCTCGGTCGATTGAAGGAGATCTCGGATCAGCGAACTTCCATAGGGGCCACGCCGGATCAAGAATTGATGGTGAGGACAGCGCTGAACGCAGTCTCAAAAGACTGGGAGGTGTTTGTCCAGAGCATACTGGGCAGGTCGACCCTTCCAGATTAGAAGGAACTATGTGTGGCTCTTCGCCAAGAAGATATCAAAAGGCTGACCAACGCAGGAAGCAGCAGCAAGGGGGTCAAAATCAAGGAGGAAGAGGACGATGGTGCCCTAGCATCTGAGGGAAAGCAGGAGGAACGGAAGAAGAAGGACCTCTCCAAGGTCAAATGCTTCCATTGTGGGGAACTGGGTCACTATGCGAGCCAGCGTCCGAGGAAGAAGAGCAAGGGAGAGGCTTTCGAGACCAAGGTTGCGCTAGCAAGGGCGGAGAAGGAAGTGGAGACAGATGATGATTGTGCCATGAGTGCTCACACGCCACTTGAGAGGAAGTGGGGAGACATCGAGCTGTAGTCAGACGGACTATAGGCGATGAGGGGCAAGGTCCTCGAGGTACCCAGCCTCTTGGATTATACCTTGCTACGGGAGCCGCGAAGAGTAGTAGTATTGGCAGATGCCAGTAGAGACAGATGCGGATGGAGCGACAAAGGGAGCTACAGTGCAGGATTCCCAAGACAGCGTGAGGCAGCAGTGCAAAACGCATGGAGTTGTTGCAGCAACGCAGAGGTCAGAGAAGGGGCACTTGTCAGTGACAGAGGGAGTTTCAGCATCATGGGTGTCTCTAACCTGACAGAGATGTCAGAGTTGGGAGATCAGTTACTTACTTCTTAGTAACTAAGTTGCAGTGCAGCAATTAGCAGTGGCAGTGTTATGGGCAGCACGATGTAGCATGATGAGAGGGGTTGTCGTACAAATGCATCAGTGGCAGTGGCAAGGCCATGGGTAGCAATACATGATGCAGCAGTACAAAGGATGTTGGGCAGCAGGCCTAGCATCAACACCAGGACCGATGACAGATGATCAAGGTAATGCTCAGTGAAGAGTATTACTAGAACACAGTCCTCAATAAGAGGGAGTGTTGATTTGGGGTAGCATCAGATGTGCTCTAGCCACAAAAATTGGTGGAGAGGCTAAAAGCGCATAAGATCTCCAATACCCATAAATGGTTTGGGCAGATTCTAAACAGTTTGGGAGATATTAAAATAATTAATATTTTTAATGGAGCCCTAAGTCTAAACTTAGGGAAAATAAAATATTAATGTGAATTAATATAAAACTGTGTTAGAAGGGTCCAAAAGTCATGGATCAAGCCAGAGTTAATCTTAGCCGTTGATTAGGGACTTAATCTCGGCCGTTGAATTCTCAACGAGAAAAGTATAAGAGGAGGCTTGAGGGTCACTTCGAGAACACACCGAGTTGATCAAGAATTCGATTTTCTGGGGCAAGGCTTGCTGAGGAAATCGAAGGAGTGATCAAAGTTGCAGCTGAGGGGCAATGAATGCAGTAGCTAAGAGGCAGAGATGGTACCGGGAGCATCAGTAGAGAAGCCGGGAGAGAGGGATGCAGATACAGCTAGAGGCCACACAGAGCCAATCAGGGCCCACACAGAGGCAGCCAAGAGCTATGTAGTGCCAAAGAGAGCCAGCATGGGTGACGCAGTGCGAGTTGGGGTTGAAGCTGGGCCAGAGAGGCTGACGCGGTCCCTAGAGGCAAACGCTGGAGATTTCGCGGGGCAGATTGGAGTTGAGAGTTGTGGGATTGTTCATCCGGGGATTTAGCCAAAATATCTGTCTCTGACTGAGAGGTACTACTGCTGAGATCATTCTCTGTTGGGTGAGCCGGTTTGGCACCCAGATTGTATTCTGAAATGGTTTAATAATAAAACTCTCAGATAGTTGCACCAGTTTTTCCCGCATTGGGTTTTTCCAAGGACACTGGTCCGAAAACAACGGTGTCACTTGTGTGCTTGTTTTTCCTTCAGCGGATGATCTGTAATGTGTTGAGCATGTACTTGTATTTATTTTCAGTATTTACATGGTAAATAACTTGTTAATTAAATAGAACAAGTAGCCATAAATAAATCAAAAAGTACATGAAGGGTGTCTAACAATTAGACTTAGAAATTCCAACAGTTAGGAATATCATGGTTAGTTTGCACTCTCATGTGATCTTCCTCCAAGAAGTAAATGTTCTTGACTTCAAGTTCCACTTGTTCAAGAATAATTGGAATGGGAAAATGTGGAAACACCTAATGAAGAGGGTAAAGGGGGGGGCCTATTTGTGATGTTGCCTCTTGGTAAAGGGGGGGCTATTTGTGAAGATCCCATGGCTAGTCGTTGTTGGATGACAGACCCGCTAACAGGTAAGAGTATGGGGATTTTGCTCCAAGTATGGCCCTAGTGATTTTATGGACCATTACAACTCTGGCATTGGATGGCCCATACACTTCCTCCTGTTGAATGCGTCCTTGGGAGTGACTTGAATATGGCTGAGTGGGATGATGACCATCTTGGAGGGTGGGAAACTGTACTCTATTATGATGAAAGACAAACTTGGAATCACTGCAAAAGTTACTTGCCATGTAAGAGATTGTGTGGTGCTAGAAGAACTTAGCACAAAGAGGGTGGCACATATGGTCTAATAGCCAAAGCTAGGCTTGAAAATTTGTATGCCAACTCCCATGCAACCATGTCCTCATCCATTGGAGAGTGTTCTATTCATGCACATTTGTCCATCTCTCGCTCCGATCACTTCCCCAATTTCACCTGTATGTTCACCTGTGTTGATTGCTAGTTTGAGGCATGTTACCCCTCACATTGTGTGACGACATCCTTAGTTTAAATATTCTACCCAAGCAAGCTGCCTTGAAGTATTTTCAGATTCATAATTGTGATGGAGCATTTGATTGACATAGGAACATAATTGTTGGTGCAAACATTCTCCTAGACACTTCCTTTGTGACAATTTATGTGTTGACCACTTTGATGGGTGCTAAGGTGTCTTGAGGAGTGTCTATTAGTGAATTTGTTTTCCTATTGTTACTACCCCAGAGCACTTTTACATGGAATTGATGTTATTATTTTTCTACCACGGGAAAACCTTGGGTGTATGGTGCCTATACTTCATGGTTGGTTTACTCATCTTGGTTCATGGTTATCCTAGCTGAGCACTCCATGCATACACACATTTCTATAGTGGTCTAGCCTCTTCGTGGCTGTGGTGATACATTATTCATGATACATTTCTGCTTAGTGGGGAAACACTCTACATGATATTGGCAGTTTGGTACTATTATGGCATTCTTTTAGTTAGTCATTTAGTTGAGTATATCACTTCCTTATGTGGCTCATATTCTCACATATCTAGAGGCATGGGCACTGTTACCTACCCACGTAGGTGATCCCTAGGAGGAAAAATTTCCACTGATATTTAAGGTTGCCAACGAGCAGCCCCATCATGATCCACTGATAGCTAGCCTCAAATGCCTCTCATCCATGCTCTGGTCACTGCTTTCTTCATCTATCCTGCTCCAATGAAGGTGGGCCATCAAATATAAATTACATTAACCATTTTTTTTATTAAATTGCTCTCATTTAATGTTAAGGGTATTTTAGTATGGATCACAAGTCGAATAGGATGATAGACTGCTTTCAACTTTACATTTGTTCCCTTGCTTTACCTTGGTGGTTAATAGGTTATCACTTTCCCCTAGTCCAGTGTGACCTTCGTTGAGGCCTTTCTTTCAATATCTATCAGGGGCACAAAAAAGAAGATCTAATTGATCTTGCATGTCCATGCTGATCCATACTTAACACCTTTCATCTTCCATATATATCCATATCCCATCTTTGGGTTGATTGATATATATCACTAGTATTGGTCCACTGTTTTCCTCATCCTTGAGTAGGGGCCTAGAAACTTTGCCTTAAGAGGTTGATGCAGTAGAAAGAAAAGAAAAACCATGAGTCATAATGTCAAAATGCAAAAGATTGACAGGGATAAATGAAAGTGTGTGGACAAAAGCCTATCCTAAGCTCTACCCCCCTCATTAGCCCTCACCGAATTCCTGGTTAATGTGTGAACTATCTAAATGAAAGGAACTTTGGATATCCCAACCCTAATGAGCAATGAAACACTTCGTCTTTAATGGGTTAATGATGAATCAATGAAAGCTTGTAATCCAAGCTATATATATATATATATATATATATATATATATATATATAAAGAAAAATCAATGATGAAAAAGACACACAAGAGGGATGGTAAAAATAGGCCTCAAGTCCCACGAATTCTCCCCCTTCACATCATAACGCTCAAGGATGTTGGAATTTCATAACTAGTGCAAAGACTATGGCATCCTCCATGAAGTAAACCCCATACCATGTCATTGAGCATTTGCACCTGTTGATAGATGGGTCGGCCAAGTAATTGTTTCTCCCCTTAATGTTGGAAGCACCTAATAGGACCTTGGGATGACCCTCCCATAGCTAAGCAAGGTAAGTTGTTTACAAGTCTTAGGCCAGAAAGAAAATTGAAGATTATGCTTGTGTGAAGTACTTTGATGCCATTTTCATTGAATATGGCCCACTATGATACTCTTATCGTTTGTGCAACTATGATGTTGATCTCACTTGATTCTATGAGTATATGCTAGATCTTTGCTCCTAGATACAACTGCCATCCCTTGAAGGATTGTATGATGCTTCTCTAGCACTTCAAAGAGGACATCCAACTCGACTCGATGACTCCATTAGGCACTTTGACCTAGGATGATGACCACATATTGAGGAGTATTGACCTTGGGATGCCTTTAACACAATTGATGCCACTCTTCTCTCCATTTAGGACCTAAAATGTTGCACTTTGGAACCAAGATGTTGCCTTGGAAGCTGATGTAACCCAGAGTTGACAGGACACCCATAGGCTAGCATTGCACCTACTTGATCGACATTGCCCTCTTTTTGAGAGGATTTGATGATGATGATGATGATGAATTGAGACCCCTCTGAAGAGAATGGTACACTACTCGGCATTGATGTCATGCCCTAGCTCACTGATGCCCAACTAGATTTGATGACTCCACTGAGCACTTTGACCTAGGATGTTAACCACCTATTGAGGAGTATTGACCTTGGGATGCCTTCAAAACAATTGATGTGACTCTTCTCTCCATCTAGAACCTGAAATGTTACATTTTGGAACCAAGATGTTGCTTTGAGAGTTGATGTGACCCAGAGTTGACAAGACATCCCCAGGGTGGCATTACACCAACTTGATGGACATTGCCCCCTTTTTGAGAGGATTTGATGATGATGATGATGAATTGAGACCCCTCCGCAGGGGATGGCACACTACTCAGCATTTACGTCATGCCCTAGCTCATTGACGTCCCCTTCAAGGAGGTTGGATTGATGATGTGGAACTTGTTGAAGATAACATTTCGAATGATGGAGCCTCGCTTGATGATTGGACACCATTTGATTAAGAGATATGACTTTTAGGATGATAAGCCCCTACCCTCACCATCCCCACACCTTTTGAGTTATCCACAACACATTTTGACGAGAGACACCTTTAAAGGATGATATCACCCTTGGAGGCATTTTAGTTCACATGTGTGGGTTAAAAAAGGCTTGTTTTATGTTTTATCATTGAGTTAGCTATCTTTGGAGGTTAGCTTATGACCTATCCAAATTGTGATCACATTTAACATTATTTTTAGGGTCTTTAGTCTAATTTTGGATAAAATCAGCTTGGTTGCCCTCAAATAGATAGAGGGAAATTGATTTATCTTTCAAGGAGTGTCAAACACACTTGGAGACTAATGCGCACTAGTTATCTTCTTCTCTCTTGGTGGCTATGGAGCATTAAATGAGCAAATTCATCTTGGGGAGCGTATTGTGATTGGATGGTTATCTCTCTTGGATGATAGTTAAACACACACATGGATTGGACAAGATATGAAATAAATGTGAGATGCATTTACTATTCAGATGATATACATTTATAATACATTATTGTGACCCTTGGTCTTCATATACTAAGTGGTCTCTTGGACTCCAGTGATTGTTCACATTCCACACCAACCCTTAGAGAATTAGGTGTCCAACATTCCCCCCTTAATCCGAAGGGGTATATAAAAGTCCAAGAATAGAGTTGTAATACAAAAGTACAATAATGCATGACAACAATAAGTTGAATGTGCTCCTTGAGATGATAGCATAAAGTTGGAGAATGTTAGGATATTTCGACACATAGGAAATAGTTAAGTATAACTTGGTCTAGTGTATATTTAGGTAAAGTGTGTTTCTTTACTATGTACCTTTTGTAACTTACAATCTGACGGTCGCGATATGTTCTAGACATGAAGTGATCTGACGGTTCATTCTCTCCTTGGTATTACCGACACTTGATCCATGGCTTAACACCCGATTGGTCCATGATCTCTATTTAAAGAGCATGGAGGGTCATTTGTAAGGAGACCGTTCATGAGAGAAAACTATGTAAATTTTCTTTCTTTTACATTAATAAATTCCCTAAAGTGATCGCGTTGGCTCAGGCCGCGGACTGTTTCCCTCTTTGAGGGTTTTAACCACATCAAGAATATTGGTGTACCGATCTGTGATCTGTTTGTGAGCGGTGTCCTTCAGTGTTTTATCTAAGGAACTTACCCTATAAATTCCTACATGGTATCAAAGCTATTCGAGGGCCGCATCCGTTGGTGATCCAAATCCAAAGCCGGTACAACTGCATCTAACTGTCGTTTCCTAGATCTACTATTTTTGACCGCTTTTGGGCCAAGAGGACTGGTCTATTGTGTTAAGATCATCTATTCCAATGAGGAATCCCTTTCGTTTCACACAAAAAGGTTTCTAGTAGTCTTAGCTACGTCATTTTTAAGATCTTGAGGTATTCAGTCTTTATTTGCAGTTACAGTTATTTATCTCTCTGTTTTTCTCGATTTATAGTCCTCTATACAACAACAACAACAACAAAAAGTGTCGGATCTATACTTTTCATTTTTGCGTATGCTCTTTGCCCCGCGACTTTGTGCGATCTAGGCAAACCAGAAACAGAAAGAAATGACTTTTCTCATGGGTATGCTCTTTTCCACTACACCTTAGTGTGATTTCGGAAAATCAAAAACATTGAGGAAAATATTTAGTTTCCGACCAAATCTAACTTTAAGCCGTAAGGCTTGGATTTCTTTTGCATGCTCGATTTGGGTTGTGTGGTTTTTTTTTTGTTTTGTAAGCAAAAAGAGGTTTTTCAAGTAAGCACGCACTCCAAAGCTTTAGTGAGCAAAAAAAAAACACCCCCCCCCCCCCTCCTCCTCTCCAAAAATTACTAACCTTTTAAACTAGCTCACTTGGTCCAAAGTTACTTTATGAGAATAGAGGTCTTGGGTTCAAGTCTTAATTTTTGTTGAGTTACTTTTTCAAAAAGCACATGTAACTTATGTTTTAAAGTTACTTATAATTTCAAAGTCACTTTATCTTTTATTTAAGTTAAATTTAGTGGGTAGTTCATAAAGTACCATTGTAAAAGTGACTTTCACTTATTTATAAAAGTGGGTCACATAAAGTAATCTTTTTTCTAAAAGTGAGTTAATTAAATTAAGTTTGGAAAGGGGGGGAATTTTTTTTAAATATAATATTATTCTTCACTTTCCAACATTCACATAGTTCGTCGGCATCTTCAACAACTTTTCTTCAAAAAGCCATAACTTCTTCATCCGGAAACCTTTTTCAGCGCCATTTTTTTTTTAATCGGCCTAATTTTTTGAGATCTTTCCATTGGAACACTTAGTATCAACATCTTCAACTTCATTTTCTTTTAAAATGGAAAGTCCATGCCTAGTTATTCTTGACAGCACCAACTACTTCCAATGGTTATCCTACATTGTGGATTTACTTAGAAGTAAAGGTCTTTATAGAATAGACTCAGGCCAAGAATCTAAACCTAAAGATGAAGATAAGCTAGCCAAATGGGAAAATAAGCAAGATCAAGCACGTGGGTTGATAGGGATGTTTATTTCTCCAAACCTTAGATTCCATATCGCAGAACTTGATACCCCTGATGAAGCAATGAAACAGCTCAACAAAGTTTTTGGAATTTAAAATGAAATTAGAGCCCATCAACTCGAAAATGAGTTGCTTACTTTGGACCCCAATAATTTCTCTTTGGACCGCAATAATTTTTCTTCCATTGAAGATTTTTTGTCCAAGTTCAAGACCCTTAAACTTCTCTTGGAAAGTGTTAAGGTTAAGAAAGAAGATGGTAGCCTTATCTATTCCATTCTTACTAAGTTAGGATCAACCTACTCTGTGTTTGTTTCCACCTTCCATTCTACAAGAAAAGCCTTTATTTCTCAAGGACAAGCCTACAAGTCCCCCTCTTTTGATGCCTTTTGTGATTCTTTAATAAGAGAACAAGAAAAACTCTTATATCTTGGTCTTCTTAATACTGGAAACTCTTCTAAGAAAGCCTTAGCAGCCCAATAGCAACCAAATTCAAAGAAACCTAAGAAGCAACATCCTAAAAAGAATGGTCTTAAGCAATTTAAGTCTCAAAATGAAAATAAATTCAACAAAATGATAAGGCAAATAAAAACAAAGGGAAGAACACTGATAGACATTGCAACTTTTGTAATCGTGATGGCCACTTAGAATCCAAATGCTTTAAGAAGATGGAAGCCTTGGGAGTAGTAATGAAGAAGCATAACATCCATTTAGAGCACTCTTCAACTCAACTTCATCTTCAGGAATAGCACTTTCTGCACGTGGTTGTCAAGCATCTCATTCTAGTTATGCACTAAATATATCTTCTTCTTCTCATTCTCATGAGTGGCTCATTGATTCTAGAGCTTCTTATCAAATGGCCAAAAACAAAGCCATGCTTTCTTCTTTCAATGATTGTAACACCAAAAATATATATGTTGGTGATGATAGATCTCTTAGTGTTGTAGGGACTCGAACTATTCATCTAGACAATGGTCAATTTAATGATGTATTATGTGTTCCTACCTTATCCTACAACCTTCTATCTATATATCAGATAACTCATTCAGGTGAAGGTAAAATCGTTGAATTTTCACCTCATGATGTTGTAATTAAGTACCTAAGAGATCCTAAATAGATTTTAGCTACATGAATTGCTGATGATTTTACAAGGTTGTATAAGTTTAACAACTTTGGGTCATCAACTCTTCCCATGGTATTTGTTGCTCATAATGATGAAGTGAGCAAACTTTGGCATGAGCGATTTGGTCACTTAAATTATCACTCCCTTCAAAATCTATGTAAAGAAAATATGGTCACAGGTCTTCCTATGGTATCTTGCAGAGATGATGTTTGTTCCGGATGTGTACTCGGAAAACATCATCAAGATAGTCTTGAAAAACATGCATTTTGGCATGCCTCAACCCCTTTACAGCTTGTGCATAGTGATTTATGTGGTCCACTTCCAGTTGTTTCATTCTCTGGCTACAAGTATTTCTTAACTTTCATTAATGATTTCTCCAAACGCACTTGGGTATACTTCTTAAAACTCATGAGTGAAGTCTTTAACATGTTCTTGGCCTTTAAGGCCTTTGTGGAGAAACAATCTGGACATCAAATTCTTAAACTAAGATATGATAATGGTGGAGAATATGTTAACAACAAATTCATCAACTTTTGCACTGAGCATGGAATTCAATTGCAACATATTGTTCCATATACTCCACAGCAAAATGGTGTAGCTGAAAGAAAGAATCACACCTTAAAAGAAATGGCTAATTGTATGCTTCAATCTAAAGGACTTAGTCTTAAATTTTGCGCAGAAGCAGTTAATTGTGCAAATTACATAGTAAATTGCACTCATACTACGGTTTTAAAAAATATCACTCCAGAAGAAGCGTGGAGCTCAATTAAACCAGATGTAAGTCACTTTCGTGTTTTTGGAAGTGAAGCATGGGCCATTATTCCAGATGAGAAACATAAAGCCTTAGAATCTAAGAGTGAAAAATGTATTTTTGTTGGATATTCTAAAGATATCAAAGGATATAGACTTCTTCAACCTAAATCCAAAAATGTTTATCATTAGAAGAGATGTCAAGTTTGCTGAAAATATATCGGCCTACGAGCCTAGTTTGGCGGATGTGCCACCTCTCTCTATCCCTTCTACTTCTGAAAATATTTCTTCTTCAAATGATGACAGCGAGGATGACAATCCTCCCCCACCTTCTCGAGATCCTCCTTCGAGTCTGTGCTACTCGGGATGCAGCAAGTGCTCTTGCAGGTGATCCTACAGATCAGCGTCGTACACGTTCTCAATTTGATAGAGCCTCTTCTTTACTCGCTCAAGCTTCAGTGAATTATGATCCTAACACCTTTGTAGATGCTTCAGGCCATCCAGATTAGGACGTAGCTATGGATGAAGATATCATTCACTATTGGCAAATGATACATGGGACCTTGTTCTTTTCCCAAAGGGACGAAAACTTGTTAGATGCAAATGGGTTTACAAAACCAAGTTTGGACCAAATGGAAAAGTTGATAAACATAAAGCTTGTCTTATTGCTAAAGGTTTTTCACAATTTGAAGGCATTCACTATACTAAAACCTTCTCCCTTGTTGCCAAAATGAACTCTATCTGCCTTGTTCTTTCCCTTGCTGCCTCTTTCAAATGAGAAGTCCACCAAATGGATGTTAAATCCGCCTTCTTGCATGGGGGCTTACATGAATAAATCTATATGGAACAACCTCCTGGCTTTATACAAACAGATTCCAGCTTTGTACATCGACTTAAAAAATCCCTTTATGGTCTCAAGCAAGCCCCTTGGGCTTGGTATGCCAAAATGGATCGCTTTCTTTTAGATATTGGCTTTTCTAGGTGTCATTCTGACAATATTGTTTACACCAAGAAATTGGGTAAGTCTCTTATCATTCTTGTTCTTTATGTTGATGGTCTTATCCTTACTAGTAGTGATCCCAACCTTATAAACCATGTGAAGTCTAGCCTTAAAAAGCAGTTTGAAATGACAGACTTAGGACACTTGCATTATTTTCTTCGTCTTCAAGTCTTACAACCCAAAGAAGGTATTTCCCTTTCCCAGTCCAAGTATGCATGTGATCTTCTATGCCACTTTCACATGGAAGACTATAAGCCAGCCCCTTCTCCCTTTCAGTCTGGATCCAAACTTTCAGTCGCTTGCACTTCCCCTGAAGTTGAGGCTACCTTATACCATTAGCTTGTTGGAAAACTTTTGTATCTGACCCATACCCATCTTGATCGTTCCTTTGTTGTTGGCCTTATTGATCGGTTTATGTAAAACCCACATGAAATTCATTGGAAAGCAGCTAAAAGAATACTTCATTATGTTCGAGGTACAGTTCAGTTTGGGATTCATTACAGTGCAGAAGCATCTCCTCTATTGGTTGGTTTCACTGATTCCGATTAGACTAGTGACCCTGATGATCGGAAGTCTACTGCAGGTTATGTCTTACTCTTGGTTCTGGACCTATTACATGGGTTTGCAAGAAACAAAGTGCCATTTCCCTTTCTTCAGCAGAAGCAAAGTATCGTGGCGCCATAGAAGCTGGTAAGGAAGCCATGTGGCTTCATCAGATCCTGTCAGAGTTTGGTTTTCAGCAGCAGCATCCGACTACACTTTGGTGTGATAATCAAAGTGCCATTCAACTATGAAAAGATCCAGTCCAACATCAATGCAGCGAACACATTGAACTACACATGCACTTCATCAAAAAGCTCATTCATGACCATGTTCTTGAAGTGCAATATTGTTTAACCAATGATCAAGTTGTAGACATCTTTAAAAAGGCTCTCACAGATGCGAAGTTTACTAAACTTCGATTTATGGTTGGAGTTCAGAGTTGTCACTAAGGGGGGATAGGCTCTAATGCCTCATTCCTTCTCCTATTGTGTCATCTTTGTACATCTTTCAATCCTATCCCAAGTTGTTCTTAAGGGGGGATGTTAGGATATTTCGACACATAGGAAATAGTTAAGTATAACTTGGTCTTGTGTATAGTTAGGTAAAGTGTGTTTCTTTACTATGTACTTTTTGTAACTTACAATCTGATGGTCACGATATGTTCTGACATGAAGTGACCCGACAACTCATTCTCTCCTCGGTATTACCGACACTTGACCCGTGGCTTAACACCCGATTGGTCCATGATCTCTATTTAAAGAGCATGGAGGGTCATTTGTAAAGTGACCATTCATGAGAGAAGCTTATGTAAATTTTCTTTCTTTTACATTAATACATTGCCTAAAGTGGTTGCATTGGCTCAGGCCGTGGACTGTTTCCCTCTTTAAGGGTTTTAACCACGTCAAGAATACTAGTGTACCGATCTGTGATGTGTTTGTGAGCAGTGTCCTTTGGTGTTCTATCTAAGGAACTCACCCTGTAAATTCCTACAGAGAACTCAAGGTCTCAACCAGCGATGGTGTAAGGATGACCACCAACACTGGAACGCTTAGTGTAGTTCCCAGAACTCTTCCAAATCTGGCAAGAAGCTGAAGTCTTCTGCTGGAGGAAGTGCTCCCAATTTTTTTTTGAAAAGGGAGACCATTGGGGTCTCAACCTGGAATGCTTAGTGTTGTTCCCAGAACTCTTCCAAATCTGGCAAGAAGTTAAAATCTTCTGCTAGAGAAGTGTCCCTAATGCTTTGAAGAGGGAGACCTTCAACTTGGAAAAAGGAAGGTCTGCAACCTACTGTGGTATAAGGAAGGCCACCAACCAAAGACATGCTTAGGGGCTTCTGTGTCTTTGGCTGCAACTTTGAATCTGGGTATGGCTATCTTTGGTTGTAGGCTCAGTCAGCAAGTTCAAGTTGTGGCTTAGGCTCGCTTGACGTGGCTTTAAAGCTTGGATATGACCATCAATTCCCCCCTGTCAGATACAAGGTGAGAAGATGAAGAGATCTCAACTACAAGACTTTTCTATACTATAGAACAAATTCTGTGATATGAGCAGAATATCTTCTTGGTTGTTGAAGCCCATTTCCAAGAAGCGATCCATCCAAGGAGAATATGTGTTCTTGCAGGAGGCTTGTTTTTGAAGCATTTGTTTGAAGAATGAGTGTGTCGACCACAATGCTTGCACGAGTGAACATCAAAACAGTGATCTTTCACATGGTTAACTCTGTCACAATGTTGGCATTTGACAATTTGTTGTTGTGGAGGAGGAATAAGTGAGCATGAGTTGTCCTTAAGAAATCCAACACTCTGAAATTTGATTGGCTTGGAATAGTCCGGAATATGAAAGGACGCATCGTTGTCATATCCAATACTGGGTTTGTACTTGTTGTTGACAAGCTTTTCCCAAGGTCTGATGATGGACTTGGGAAGTGCAGCTGAATTTCCACACCTACATGCAAAGTTGTTGCTGAAATGACTTCATTAGTTTCTGGTCGTTGATGGGAGTCTGCCTCAATCTAAAAGAGAGGATTGTTATGAACAAGTTGTGATTCAAGCTGCAAGAAATGAATATTCTCATGTGCATTGTGCAAACAAGTTCTAATATCAAACAGAGTTTCCTTCTTGATTTTACTGCGCCATCAACAAAAGATTGTATCAAAGTTTTCAAGAACTCTAATACTTCGTAAATTTTGGCTATTTTCTTATCACAATTATGAACCAATGAGGAAGAAGCAGCGCTCACTCACAATTCAATGTCACTGCAATATTCTCTGTAAATGTGCACCAAACAACCAGTGTGCAATAGCTCTATTCAATGTACATACCAAGACTTCAACGCACAAACTTAATGCTCCAACCAGCAAGCAATAATGACTATAATGCATTCACAATCCACTACATATGCACAACAGTTCACGCATGACCATCATATAGAATTAAATAGACGACCGACATTACTCACTACAGATATAACCAGCATATACCTCACGCTTGTTGAGAAATCCATTAGGGCAGCAACTTAGGGTTTTTCTTTAATGATTTCTCTTCTTATGACATTATCTTGTGATATTTAATTATTAGTTCTTCCAAATTATCTTGTTCTTATCATCAAGACTAATGCCAATCAATAAACAAAAAAAGGACACAAGATGTAGGCACATAGCCAGGGCAAAACACCTAGGTCGAGGGAAAACCCATTCAAGAACTCTTCCTTCAGTAGATTCAAATCAAGTTGAGATGACCAAGACCCTTAATACCTAGACCAAGGACACCTTCCATCCATCAAGTCAACCTTGTTCCTAAGTGACACATCATGTTTTGGTTCTGCAGTAGTATTATACTTCAGTCTTGAGGTCTTATTGTTGTAATTTCTAAGTCTAACACGTCAGAATTTCTTCCTGCATTATTTGGTTTATTTCACCTACTTGTTTATTTCTTAACAAGTTATTTAACCATATAAATACCAAAAATAAACACAAATGCAGTCTCAACTCATAATAGATCATCAACTGAAATAATATACAAACACACAAGGGACACCGTTATTTTTGGACAATCATCCCCGGAAAAACCCAACTTGGGAAAACTGGTGCAGCAGTTCTGATGGTTTTATTATTAAGCAGCTTTCGTGAGTACAACTAGGGTGCCAAACTGGCTCACCCAACAAAGATTTCTATCTGGCAGTAATACCTCTCCTCAAAAGCAAATATTTAGCAAGTCTTCCCCACGAAAATCCTTCCAGCGCTTCTCCAAGGCTCTGTGTTAGCCCTCCTAGCCTTTGTGTAGCTTTGGAACTCCCTGCGTCAACCCTCTGCCTCTCTACGTCAGCTCTCTAGCCTTCTACGTCACCCACGCAGACCCTGCTAGCCTCTGCGCAGTCTCTAGTTGCCTTTGCTTGTCTCCTGTTGGCTCTGCGTAGCCTCCTCAATCACTGTGTTGGCCCTCTGGCACTATCTCTGCCTCTCTACTATGTACTCACTACCCCTCGCTGTAACTCAGATCACTTGTTCGAATTTTCTCAGCCAACCCCGCTCCAAAAAATCGAACTGACTAATCAATCTTGGTGTATCTCCAACTGACCCTCAAGCCTCCTCTTATACTTTTCCTATTGAGTCTTCAACGGCCGAGATTAAATCCCTAATCAATGACTAAGATTATATTTGGCTTGATCCATGTCATTTAGAACAATCGTTGCAACTCAGATCACTTGTTCGAATTTTCTCAACAAACCCCACTCCAGAAAATCGAACTGACTGATCAATCTTGGTGTATCTGCAACTGACCCTCAAGCCTCCTCTCATACTTCTCCTGTTGAGTCTTCAACGGCCGAGATTAAATCCCTAATCAACGGCTAAGATTAGATTTGGTTTGATCCATGTCATTTAGAACATTCTCACCTAGTTTTATATTAATACCCATTAATATTTTAATTGTCCTTAGTTTAGACCTCGAAACTCCATTAAAAATATTAATTATTTTAATATCTCTCTAACCAGGTGGAATTTCCCCAAACCATTTCTAAGTCTTGGAGATCTCATGTGCTTTAGCCTCTTCACCAATTTTGATGGCTAGAGCACATCTGATGCTACCCCAAATCAACACTTATGATCATAACAAGCTTTCGCTCTGTAGCTATACAATGTTTCGGTTCTGTAACCATATCATGTTGTAGCTTCAACAATTCGCTCCTCAGTCCTGTAATGCTTTGGTTCTGCAATACTGTGATGTTTCAGTTCCAATTCTTTACTATTTGAAAGATGAACCGAATTGCTTTGATGACCCAAACTTCGTTGTCCTGAAATGCACCCAACCTTGCTATCTGTAATCCATCCTAACTTCATTGTTTTGTAACATTTTTCCGAACTTTTGTAACTTCTCTTTTGGGTCGACTTCACATGGGTATTTACAGTTGTTTTTTACTATAAATGAGCCAACATGACTAATTTGTGGAAGCCGACTTGTAGAGGATCAATCTGGAGGCCGACTTGCAAGGTGACTTGATGGAGGAGGTTTTGACATGAAAAAATAGATTTTTATCTTTGACGCCATGAAACAAAGAAGGTATTCTTACATGATAAGTTTGATTTGACTCAACAAAAATCTTAGAAGCCTACAATGGAGGCTTGACCTATGACCATTGACCCAAGCATGAAATCCATGCTTTAATAAGTCAATTTAATAATAATAATAAAATGACAAATATATTACATCATGACTCAAGTACAAATATGAGGACCGTCACTAGTCACATTCTTCAACAGTGCCTCTTAACTAGGGAGGTATTCATAATTACAAATATATATATATAGAGGTACAAGGAAGTTCTCAAAATGACTTTCGAAGAGTTCTAGCACACTCAGTGTTGGGGACTAGATACCTAACCAGGGTATTCTATCCGGGTGGAACTAAGGGAACTCAAGCTTTAGCCAACTCTAGGTGCCATCAGGCTTTTAAGCTCTACCACCAACCCAAGGATCTAGGTGTGTATCCAAGATCGGAGCTCCATGACCAATGCCACCCTCCCTCTTTAGGATCTATACATCAACACATAGGTCGGCCAGATGTCCTCCCAAACATCTTGCCATTAGATTCTTCATCTCTCCCTATCAAACTAAATCAGATATATCCATTTGTCCAAGTAAGCTTCCAGAGTGTTCAACCATTTTATGGAGACATTTACATGTACAAACACAAACCCCAATCAGCAGTAAACTTTCAAATATAAGTACTTAGTAAATACAAACCTTTGGGGTCCTTAATCATTCTGATGCTACTTTTATCATCAAATTATCCATATACAATTTGTAGGAAGCTTTCTTCTTCTTTTATTACTTCAGCAGCAAGAAATACATCTTCAAATCTTCTCAAGTACTTTTGCTTATAACTTCATGAATCACGAACATTCATTTGTAGTAGTTTCATTTATTCAGTTTCTTTCTTACTTCAAGGTATTCATTACAATTGTCATAATATGCCCTCCCTCTCAACTGGGGAGATGTACCCTTTCTTCTAACCAGGGTCCCTCTCAACTTAGGGATATCAACCACTTCCTTCTTCTATAACATCGGAGAGTCTTTCATGGCTCCATTCCTTCTTACAACATCAAGGTAATCTTGATCATCATACCTTCCTTCATCATGCTTATTATTATCATCTTCAACTTGTGAATATCTAGAAGATTGTTAAAATTTCTGTTTTCCCACCCCGGTTTTCAGTTTCTCCTTATTTCTCTCATATAGTTAAATGTCATTTCCCATAACCATACATTCAACAAGCTGAAAAAATAAATTTGTTGAAAACACAAATTCTGGAAAATTTACAGAATGCTGGAAATTGCAGAAATAAAAATCAGCAGTAATAAACAGCCATTAAAACACATTAAAACACTGATATTTTTTGTCAACGTGACCCTGGAAAACCCCCCTACAACTCTTGGGGAAAACCAGTTTGAGAGCTCTTCTTTATTTATGAAAAATGTCTTTTTACAG
>APFE031396035.1:0-74115 GCA_000404065.3 Pinus taeda | reverse complement strand
CCTGGCAAACAGCCCCTGATGTTTTCCCGTAAAAGGGGGAGAGGGCAGTAGATAGATAGCTGCTACTAGCTAGTTTTTTTTGTTATGCTACATGTAACTGATGATGATGAGAACTTTTATATCACATTTGAGTCCTTGAATGGACAATTATCAGGGATCAGCAGGATTTGGTATCGCCTTTGATATATCATTTCTATTTGACATCATATATATCAGTGTTTTCTTCATATTTATGTGCCAATGTGTTTATTTCATGTTGTTATTGCTTTATATGTTTAAAAATATGAAAAAAATGAATATATTATGCATTTTTTATGCTTGACGATATTTGCCGATATTTTGCCGATATTTTCGCCGATATTGCCGATAAGATATTTTCTGGACCCTCGCCGATATTTTCCCGATAACGATATTATCAACACTGCCATTAACACATACCATTTAATTTATGCAGCAGTCAATGTAACATACCAAGGAATTTGACACCATTCATCATACCATATGCTATCATATGCCACAGTTCACTATTTTCGAGTTCACGGCCATATATACACCATCCTTTAAAAAACTCAACGCACAACATAGAATTAACACACCTCCAAACTCATGTTCAACATTCAATACATCGCTCAGTACTCAATGAAACACTTAACTCACCCTACAACCAATACATACCATCCAATACCATCGTATAATTTTGCGTACATGGATAATTGCATATAGGTACCAGTGTTTTCAGACCATTCAGCACAAATATGAACCAACTTTCATGTAAATATGGATTAAATCAGCATATAACTTATTGCTCAGCATACAAACCTCCACACAGCCCAACAAACATACCAGTCAACGAACTCAAGGCTCAACAGACCAGTGCAAAGAGCAATCAACCATAGGTCGGCTATCACTGTTTCAACGCTCCATTCCAACGCCAATATAGCTCCAACGCACTTTTCAATTTTAGTCTCTTGACAATAGATGCAAATAGAGGAATAAACATATACTTATTCTCTTATTTCCAAGATGAGTGCCTAAGTCGAGGATACGGTCAGGCTTCTGAATATAGCCAGGAAATTGGAATGCAAACTAGACACTGTCCACTGCAAGTATTGCGCCTCCAATACTTGGGTCACACTTTCACTGCAGGTGTTTTAAAAAATTTCTATACCAATCTTTCAGAAGCTATTGCTTCCCTCTCAGCTTATCCACCAAGATTTATTTCGGGTTGTATTTTAGATGATGCAAGAGCTTGAAGGCATACAGCCATAAATGTTGAAAAAACCATAAACAACAGCGTTAAGATGATAACCAAAAGCACGGTTTCTTTTGGCGCTGTGGAAGGTGCTAACAATGGGTTTGGCTTTAATTTATAGAGGAAGTCGTAGAATTTTAAAACACCAAAACATATATAGACAAGATTCAACGAATAGGAGTGTTCTCCAACCAGCACCAACGAGCATAAGGATACTAGGAACAAGGTCATGAATCACAAGATTTGTAATCTTTGACCAACGTATGTGTAGGATACATTCAACCAGCACGCAGAAAGATCAGGAGACTGGCATAGCTGGCAAACTATCAGACCTGCAGATTTCCAAATACAGAGAAACGCTCTATCTGCCAGAAAGCACCTTCGGCGACCGCATTACATTGCCTATTCAAGTTTTTTCTTTCATCAGTCCCCCTTTTCTTTTTCTATTTTTGAAAAAAAGGTAAATGGTCACAGGCAGAGTGCACCCAGAAATAACAGGTGCGTTTCTCCCTTTTTTAATATGGGACTGTAGGCAGAAAACCTATCTCAAATTTAGTTGAGAGATGGTTCAAAACCACAAATCTGAGTGGCAAAGGGGCAAAGAATTCAGCCGGAATATAGCTTAGAAGTGCAGGACTGATGGCAAAGCTGAGATGCACAAAAAGACCACAAAACTAGTGGTTCATATTTGAGCAGGGCCAAAATTCACCCGCTCTGATACCATGTCTAACACACACATGGATTGGACAAGATATGAAAGATAAATGTGAGACACATTTACTATTCAAATGATATACATTTATAATACATTCTTGTGACCCTTCGTCTTCATATACCAAGTGGTCTCTTGGACTCTGGTCACTGTTCACATTCCACACCAACCCTTAGAGGATTAGATGTCCAACAACAATGAATGGTGATTCTATGATGATTTTGTACTAATTTATTGCAGGTATCTTCTTCTATGTTGTAATTGTAGAAGAATTAGGGTTTTGATGAAATTTTCACCAAAATGTTGTTCAATTTTTATGGCTCTAAGATCTTCTTGACGAGAATTTTCATCAAGTTTCTCTTGAGGAACCCAAGTGTATGTAAAATTCCAACATAAATTTTCTGATTTTTTGTTACAATTTCCCAATGGAAACTTTCATCAAACAAGTCACAGATGTACTGTTGTATAAGAAATACTAAGAAACCGGATTCATCCAACCGCCACCCCCCCGGTGTCCCGAATCCCACGAATCAGACACAATTCTCTAGGACAAGTGTTCAATTATCATGTCCATCATGTCCTAGAATGTGGGATTCAAAGGGCACGCAAATCTGGAGATCGTGTCCTAATTTCATGACACGCGTCCCACAAAAAAGTGTGTTGCATGGCCTTTAAAGCCTGATTTGGGCTCACTTGTCACTCATTCTTGAGTGTATCTCTTGTTGTGGGCGTGTTGGAGCTTCTAGCAAAGGGTTTGGGAGCATTTGGGAGGTGATTCAAGCAACAGGTAAGTGCATTTTGCTTCTATTTTTTTGGTATTTTTGCTACAACAGTTTGCATGTCTATTTTTTTTACAAGTTTGTGTATTTTTTCTTTATTTTTTTACATCATTCATGACTCAATCAAGGGTAGCAAGGACGGGGCAAAGGAAGGGGAAGAATATCCCCATTGGTGATGCCCCTCCTGTTCCAATTTCATGAAGGTTTGCAAGTGTTCCCTCTATTGGAAATGGGGTTGCAACAACAACTTCAAATGTTGAGGGCAAAATGAATTTAGAAAGACAGCATGCTCAAGAAAACAAATATCCCTTGTGGAAGTATGTCTTAAGAGATCAAGGGTCAGGCACTAATTTGAAGTGAGTAGGCAATGTTACTTGGAAATGTAAATGTTGCAACAATCATTTCAAGAGCATTTATTACCTTGTGAAAGCTCAATTGTTGGCCTTACCAAGTTGTGGAATTGGAGCATGTACACAGGTGTCTTTAGCTAAGAGGAAAGAAATGGAAATAAAGGCTAATGTTGATGTGGTAAAGGTGGTTGCATCATCTAAAAAAAACAAGAATGATGGTCCCCTTGCATTCTTGAGGAAAAGTAGCAGCAAATTTCCATTTGAGAGTTTTGGTGGGGGTGTGGGTCAAGCAGCAAAAATAAAGGTAGTGGCACTTGGTCCAATGGACAAGATTTTTTCAGAAAGAGAGAGAGGAAGAGCTTGATCTCACCATTGCATTTTTTTTCTATCAGAACTTCATATCCTTTAATGTTGCATGCTTACCTTTATTTCTTAAGATGTGTCAAGCTCTAACTCAAGGGGCTCCATCAAGGCATGTGCCTCTTGGGTCAAAGAAGCTTAGAACCACATTGTTGACTAAGGCAAGAAAGAGGTGGAAAAAATGCTTGAGCCTATTAAATCAGCATGGACAACATTTGGGGTTAGTATTATTTCTGATGGATGGATAGATCCAGCACGCCACCCACTCATCAACTTCACGGTGTCTTCCTTCAATGGACCACTTTTCTTGAAATCAGTGGATGCACTTCGACAATACAAGGATGCACAATATATTGGTGAGTTGTTCATTAAAGTTATTGAAGATATAGTTGGTTATTCTTGTGTGCAAATCATTACAAACAATGCACTTGTTTACAAGGTTGTTGGCATGATTGTGGAAGCTAAATATCCACAAGTATTTTGGACACCTTGCATTGTCCATTCCTTGAATTTAGCACTTAAATCTATTGCTTCTGATGTGCCTTGGATTGGAAGTATTATTGAGGATGCACAACAAATCCACAACTTCGTACAAAATCATACAAATGCCCTCACAATCTACAAAGAGTACACCCATCTATCATTGTTGAAGATTGCAAATACATGGTTTGCCTCTTCATTCATCATGTTGAAGAGGTTGAGGGAAGTCAAGACCACTTTTGGGGCTATGGTTATTTCAAAGTTTTGGTTTTTTTGGAGAAAGACAGATCAAGCAACCTCAAAAAGAGTCAAAAACATTGTTAGATGATGCTTGGTGGGAGAGGGTAGATCTCACTATTAAGATCATGGACCCTATCATTGCTTTGCTACGATTTCGAGATACAAACCAACCCATCCTAGGAGAGGCTTATGAGGGATGGAATTCCATGATTGAGTTCGTGAGGACCGTTATTTTATAGAGTGAGTGCCCTGAGTATGAAACATCATCAGAGGCCTTCTTCACCACTATACAAGATATTCTTGTCAGCAGATGGGACAAGAATTGCACACATTTGCATTGTTTGGCTCACTCATTGAACCCAAAATACTACAGCCATGAGTGGGTGAATGGTGGACCTTCCCGCAAATTCCCTCCTCACATGGATGCTGAAATTTCACAGGGGAGGAAAGATGCATTGAGGCGGATATTTCAAGATAGAGCATCCCTTGATGAGGTGGAGGATGCCTTTATAGATTTTTCCACTGGCACTATGCGATTTTCAAGCTATGTTGTGATTAGAGACAGGGGGGCTAAGAAGCCCTATTCTTGGTGGGCAACTCATGGGGCAACAAGCCCTCCTCTACAGCAGTTAGCCATGAGGCTCCTCTCTTAGGTGACTTCATCCTCTTGTTGCGAGAGGAATTGGAGCACATCTGGGAATTTGTATAATGTCAAGAAGAGCAAGCTTGAGCAGTCAAGGGCAAAGACAATGGTGTATTTGCACACCAACCTTCGTCTTATCTACATGCAGAGGGATGAGTGGTTGAAGGGAAAAACAAAGATGAGGGATGTCTTTCCTGATGATATGGGTTTGGACAGCAATGTTGAGTTGGCATTGGCCAATTTGGATCTTAATGACCCATTGCTAGACCCTGTTGTTGAAAAATGTGTAACTAGGTTCGATCTTCACAAATATGAAATGTACTTTTGATTCTTGTATATTGTAAAATGAAAGAGAAATTATTATTATTATTATTTTGGGAGCATGGGTTTCATGCTCAACGTCTTTTATTTTAGATGCCAAGCACCCATTGAGTGCTTCTAGGGTTTGTCCTAGGTCAAGAAGTCAAAAGAGTCATTGTCATAAGTTGAAGACCCGATTGGGCACACTTTAACTTGTAAAGAAAATATTTTTTATCATTAAAAGTGTCAAAATACCCTTCAAGACCAAGTCGGCCTGGCTGCTGGAAAATCAACCTAAATTGAGGAGCTGCGTCCACCTTAAGAAGCCTATATAAAGGAGGGAACTTGACCTCCTTGAGAGACAATCGTCACTCACTCATTTAAGCGAAGGAGGAAGAAGAAGAATGCAAAAAAGAAGGAAGAGGCCGAAGAAAACTTGTTCCGAGCTATTTCTCTCAGACACGTGCGAAGGAAGGCTAGTGTTTCTGCTGCTAGACTAGTGTTTTTCTTCTGCAGGTTCGATCTTGAAGAAGGAAGAGAAAGAAGGTTAGCGAAGGTCACATTGAGTCATCCTCAAGCACTAGAAGAAGGAGAAAGCCAAGTGAAGGTCCGAGGAAGCCTTGGGAGGCAAGAATAAGTTCACACGTGTGGCAGCAGCTGCTGCTGGAGGGGGGGGGCAATTTCAGACCTACAGTTGATGCCAAAATTCTGAAGCTAAGGGTCGAAGTTGTGTCGCTAGAAGATATTTGACTGGGTTTGACTTGATCTAAAGAAGCACATCATCCGAAAAGGTTGGACTTGGTCTTGGAGGGTATTGATCTTGGTCAAGAGGTCTTGGAATTCGTCAATTGAAGAATCTATAAGAAGAGGAGATTTACGGCTTTTCCTCTCAAGTGGAGAGGTTTTGGCCCTAGCTTGCAGCCTACATTCTGTGTTATTCTTCTTCTTGTTTTCATAGTTGTTTGATGATATACAAACATAATAATAAGTAAACAAGCTAATAAGTAAGAAAAAAATAAAAAGAGATCACAAGCAATATCAAGAAAAGAGAAATCACTCTAATCATTGCCCTATAGATTTCTCAACATGGTTTCAGAGCTAAGGTTGACTAAGGGCATTATGAAGATATCTACCACACTAAAGAAGGTTCTAAACAAGTAACCTTCTAAACAAGTATTCAAAGGTAGCAAGATATCTCAAGAAGAGCTTCAAAGAAGTATGGAATCTTCTATTTACTCCAAAGAAGGAAGTGATCAAGACAAAGGACGAAGGACTATTCTTAGCACTCACTGGCACATTTCAAGATTAGAGCATTTGGGTGATCGATAGTGGAGCATCAAGACATATGACCGGCCATCACAAGCAACTAAAAACACTGTCAAAAGGAATGTCCTCTTACTCTGTAGAGCTTGGTGATAATAAGAGCTATCCTGTGAGAGGAATTGGATCAACCTCACTAGAATTGGAGAATAGAGGAAATATTCATCTCAACAACATCTTATTTGTTCCAAGTTTGCATATGAATTTACTTTCCATTTCAAGTCTAGAAGATAAAGGTGATAGAGTGGCTTTCATTGATCGAAAATTTGTAGTATGGGGTGAAAACTCAAGCATAAAAGATGCTAAAATGATTGGGATTCGTGAAGGAATACTCTATAGATCGATAACTCCCCTCGATCAAGCTTTGGTTCACATTGAGGTTAGCCCATGTGAACTTTGGCATAGAAGATTTGTTCATCTCCACTACAAAATCTTACTAACTCTAAATACCATAGTAAATGGTATCCCCAAACTGAAAGAAGATCATGAAGGAGTTTGCAAGGTATGTGCATTGGGTAAGAACACCAAGAGACAATTTAGAAGCAGTGCTTCAAGGTCAAAAGAAATCTTGGATCTTATTCATTCTGATGTTTGTGGTCCTATGACTCCAAAGTCACTTGGAGGTCATTTATAATATGTCGCATTCATAGATGATCATTCAAGGAAAACTTGGGTTTACTTAATGAAATCCGGGGATGAAGTCTTTACAAAATTTCAAGAATTCAAAGCTCAAGTAGAGGACCTTACAGAAAGGAGAATCAAGATATTAAGGTTTGATAATGGGGGAGAGTATACTTCCAAAGAACTTATAGCCTTCTGTAAGGAGTCTAGGAGAGGGAGTTGATAGCCCCATATAATCACGAGCAAAATGGAGTTGCAGAACGAAAGAATGGATCCATTGAAGAAAGTGTAAAAGCAATGCCACATAATCAAGATTTGTCGAAGTATACATACAGTTGTATACATACAAAATTGAAGTCCCCACAAATCACTAAATAACCTGACTCCTGAAGAAGTATTCACTGGGAAGAAACCAAGCCTAGGTGATCTTTGAATTTTTGGTTGTCCTATCTATATTCATATACATAAGGACAAAAGAAAGAAATTGGATCCATCAAGCATGAAGGGAACATTTGTTGGCTACAGTAACTCTTATAAGGCCTATAGGGTCTACATAAAGGAAGGACACCGAATAGAAGTCAACCGAGATGTGATATTTGACGAAAGTATTGCATTCAAGAAATTAAAGAATCTCCCTATGGACTCTGATGATGAAGTATATTTGAAGAAGAAGTTACTAGGTAGGACAAAGAATCAAATCATGAAGATGAAGGTAATTGGATCCATCAAGCATGAAGGGAACATTTGTTGGCTACAATAACTCTTATAAGGCCTATAGGATCTACATAAAGGAAGGACACCAAATAGAAGTCAATCGAGATGTGATATTTGACGAAAGTATTACATTCAAGAAATTAAAGGATCTCCCTATGGACTCTGATGATGAAGAACTTCCAATATTTGAAGAGGAAGTTACTAGGTAGGACGAAGAATCAAATCATGAAGATGAAGGTCCCAGTGAACCTATACAACCTGTGGTAATCTCCCAAACTAGAAAGAGACTTAACTAGTTAAAGTCTACACTACTTGATGCAGAAGGTCATGCAGCAATTCAAGGCACATTCAGGGAAAGCAAGAAGCCCAAACGATACTCTGCGTATGCAGCCTATACGACGAAATTAATAGAAGCAAAGGCATCCACCTTTGAAGAAGTTGTCACACACAAAGAATGGAAGGATGTCATGAATGAAGAGTATCAATCGATAATGAAAAATGGAGTTTGGGAGATCGTACCTATGCCTGAAAACAAATTTGTAGTAACTTCCAAATGGCTCTACAAGATTAAACATGCAACAGATGGAAGTATTGATAAATACAAGGCAAGATTTGTGGCTAAGTGCTTCTCTCAACAAGAAGGCATCGATTATGAAGAAACATTTGCTCTAACGGCAAGGTATACAACTATACGTTCATTGACCTCTTTGGCAGCGTCGATGGGATGGAACATCCACCAAATGGATGTCAAAACTGCATTCCTGAATGGCACAATTGATGAGGAAGTCTATATAGAGAAACCCTTGGGATTTGAAGTTAAATATAGAGAGGCATATGTTTGCAAAATGAAGAAGGCATTATATGGCCTCAAGCAAGCACCAACGGCATGGTATGCAATAATGGATGCATACCTACCTCTGTTTCCAAAACCGACAGGCTCGGAACCGACTCGGCCAAGTTGGTCCGAGCCAGGCCTTAAAACTATGACTCGGCCTTGGATTCGGTTCGGACGACTAGGTTAATACCGAGCCGGCTCGGTATTAACCCGGCCGGCTTGGCCAAGCCCGCAATAACTCGGCCGATTTATTGACAGTGGCCCACAGAAACCCGAAAACTGCGATTTTTTTTTTTTTTTAAATTGGGGGACTCCAAACCAGTTTATAGTTTGCATATTTAGTCTTTGGGGTCCATTCCCCTCTCCTAAACCCTATTTAACCCACTCAACCCCTCTCATTCTCTCACAGCCATCTCATGCATTTGAGTGAGAATTTCAGTGAGAGTTAGTGAGGAGTTGTTGAGTTTGTTTTTGGAGCAACAGTGAGGAGTCTTGGGCAAGCATTATAGCTAGAGTGAGGAGCTTCTTGGGCAGCCATTTGGAGTAGCATTGAGGAGTTGGTTTCTTGGAGCAAGCTTGAGGAGGTAGTTTGTGCCTGAAGGTATTTTTTTTCACTTGTAAAAAGATGTTTTTGCTTATTAAATTTTATGTGCAAATCTAGATATCCTAAAGAGTGTTTTTTGTGAAAGAAATGAACATTGAATCAATTTTTTTTTTGTTTTCATTTTTAGATTGTTTGCTTTCATTTCCAAGTCAAAAAATGGCACCTAAAGTGAAAGATGTTGCTTGGGCATATGTTGAAATGGTTGATAGTCAAATGCATTGCAAATTTTTCCATAGGAAAATTAAGGAAGGTCGTGGGGGCATTAATAGGCTGAAACAACACTTGGCGAGGATTAGAGGCCAAATTACTCCATGTAACTCACTAGAAATTGGGGAGATTAGGAAGGATTTGTTAGCCAGCTTTGAGAAGTTTAAAGAAGATAGGGTTAGGCAAAAAGAGTTAGAGGCTGAAATTGGGAGGAAGAGGAATATACGAAAAATGTTGGCTACCAACCCCCATTTTGATTTTGAGGGTTCTTCCTCTATCCCTTGTACTGATGCATCCAACCCCTTCCAATATGTTCCTCCCTCTTTTGAGTCTATTCAAGAAAAGGGAAAGGGTAAAATGAAAAAGGTTGATATGAATATCAAAAGTTATTTCACTCCCTCCTCTCCATTAGATGCACATGGTCCTCAACCTAGTAGAAGTTATTTGCAACCCACTTTAGATGACCATTGGAAGAAATAATTGAGGGAAACTGCTTGTGACTACATAGCTAGATGGTGGTATGATGTTGATATCCCCTTCAATGCTTCTCGTTCACCATATTATGAGCCTATGTTTGATGCCATACACGCTGCTGGAAAAGGCTTCAAAGGCCCTACTATGCATGAGCTAAGGGGGTATCGTTTGTAGAAAGAAATTGCCTCCATTAATGAATATTTGAAAGATTTCAAGGACTCATGGGCAAGAACAGGATGTACAATCCTGTCAGATGGATGGACTGGTCAAAGAAACAGTACCATCATAAACTTTCTTATCTTCTGCCCACAGGGAACCATGTTTCTAAAATCAGTTGATGCATCTGATAAGGTAAAAGATGGACAATTGTTGTTTCAGCTATTGGATGAGGTTGTTGAGGAGGTGGGGGTGGCTAATGTTGTTCAAGTCATCACAGATAATGCCTCTAACTATGTTCTTGTTGGTAAACTGTTAGAGGAAGAGCACAGAACCATCTTTTGGACCCCATGTGTTGCACATTGCATAGACCTCATGCTTAAGGATATTGGAATTAGATTGGGTCAAAAACATTGTAGATCATGCCAAAAGCATAACAAAATTTATCTATAACCATTCATGGATTTTGAGCCTGATGAGGAAACACACAAGGGGCAGGGATATTATTAGGCTTGCCATCACTAGATTTGCTACTCATTTTTTGACATTGCAATCTATGCTTTCACAACATAGAAACTTGCAAAAGGTTTTTTCCAGTGAAGAATGGAATCAAAGCCAGTGGTCTCACAAACTGGAAGGCAAAGAATTGAAAAAGAATGTTAATGAAGAAATATTTTGGAGAAAGGCAGCAAAGATTGTGAAGCTTGCTGAGCCACTGGTTAAAGTGTTGCAGTTGGTGGATGGGGAAAGATTGGCTATGGGCTTCATTTATGAGGCTATGGATCAAGCAAAGGAGCAAATAAAAAGGGCATACAAGGATAAAGTGGCTAAGTATGGGCCCATTTGGGCAATCATTGATGAAAGATGGAACAATCAACTCCATCGCCCTATACATGCAGCTGGGTATTTTTTGAACCCACGGTAACATTATAAAGCTAAGGCGACAGGAGCTTTGAAGGGGGGGTTAGAGATAGATTGATTGACTGCATTGATCGCATGATTCCATTGGAGTGTGATTAGCTAGAGATACACCGACAGGCCACAACCTTCAGCAGTGCCTCAGGTGCCTTTGGGAAGAACCTAGCAAAGATTGCAAGAGAAGTAGATGAGCCAAGTAAACAAAGATTTCAATTTTCAAATTCTTAAATACTTATTTCGTTAAATCATTTAGAATTTGAAAGTTGGATATAATTTGTAATTTTGTTGAGCTAACTCATTACACTCCTATGTTTTTTGCAGCACAATGGTGGGAGGATTTTGGTAGCCATTGTCCTGAATTGCAGAGGTTTGCAATTCGTATTTTGAGTCAAACTTGGAGTGCTACTGGGTGTGAGCGCAATTGGTCTGTCTTTGAGAGGATTCACACAAAGAAGAGAAACCGTTTGGATCAAAAAAGGTTAAATGATCTAGTCTATGTCCAATACAACTTCCAACTCAGACACAACCAACTGCTTAACAAAAGACCTGAATCAGATCCCATTGTGTTGGAAGACATTGATCCAACATCAAATTGGGTAGTGGAGAGTCATCTAGCAGAGTCTGATTCTGATGAGGATCTTGATTTGGATTTACAGGTGGAGGCAACACTCAAACATAATGTTCAGTTGAATGCAGATCCTAATCCACTTGTACCAGCCTTAGGACCAGCCCCAAGTCCTCCAGTTGCGGGCGCTTCTTCTGTGGAGCCACGATAGAAGCGCATATCTCATCTATCTCAGCTAGAAGCTGCTGCACAGCCTGCTAGTGCTACCACTTCTACAGTTGCAGTTGGAGATGATGATGAGGAGGAGCCATGGGGCCCCCTGTCTAACTTTGATCCAGAGGTTGATCTAGATGATCTTGGCTCCTCTAACAGTAGCCAGTGACGCCACTAGCCAGTAGTACTAGTCACAGTTTACTTTTGTTGTAGAGGCCATTTCTAGCCTCCTTGGTTATGTGTTTTTGTTTCGATCTCTATATCATCATCATGTATGTATTGGACAGTGCACTAGGCGCCATTTTGATATAATGGATATATACATGAGCCTGCTTTGCTCATATGTTGTCTTCTATCTATATTCTAATGTTGTGTGTTTGAAAACATGAATGAAAATCTTTAAAATTATGTTTTTTTATGAAAAAAATATTTGATGTATTTTTTACAATGACCAAGTCATTGAAATCGAGTCGGCCGAGTCGACACCGAGTCAGAGTCAGAGTCGGGAGTCGACCCTCGGCCGAGTCGGTGTCGAAGTCAGAGTTTTAAAACATTAATACCTACAAAGATTAGGCTTCACAAGGAGTTCTGTTGATCCGAACCTTTACAATAAGGTTCTAAAGGTAGAGTCAGTAATCATTCCTTTGTATCTGGATGATCTTCTCTTGACAAGTGTGGAAAGTCGAATTGAAGAATGCAATAAACATCTAACAGCAGAATTTGACATGAAGGATCTAGGGCTGATGCACTACTATTTGGGACTAGAAGTCTAGCAAGGACCTGATGAGATCTATCTAGGTCAAGAGAAGCAGGTGATCAAGATGTTGAATAAGTTTGACATGATGAATTGCAAACCAATGACAACCCCAACGGAGTTCCGAATTGAGCCCTATGGATCCTTCCAGATATAGACAATTGATTGGCTCACTAATGTACTTGGTGAATACAAGACCAGACATGTGTTTTGCAGTAAATGTTCTCAATCAATTCCAAGTGGAGTCAAAGCATGATCATTAGATAGCAACAAAACATATACTGAGATATTTGCAAGGAACCATCCACTAGTGCCCGGAATATGATAGAAAGAATGATGTCCATTTAATTGGATATATAGATTTCGACTAGGGAGGCAGTGAGCGGGATGGAATGAGCACTACAAGAGGATGTTTTAGTTTGGGATCCTCCATGATCTCATGGATGAGCAGAAAGCAAGATATGGTTGCTTTGAGTAGTGCTGAGGCTGAATATATTGCAGCCTGTGAAGTAAGCAGAGAAGCGGTTTGGTTGAGAAAGATGTTGTCCGACTTGTTTGAAGGACCAATGGACCCTACAGTGATATATTGTGATAACACCAGTTGTATAAGATTGTCTAAAGAGCGATTGTTTCATGGAAAGACAGCATATAAACAACAAGTATCACTACATTTGGAAGCTAGTACAAGATGGTGTATTGCAACTACGCTATATCTCCACTGATGAACAAGTAGCTAATATTTTGACAAAATCTCTTCTTAACAAGAAGCATGTGTATTTGAGAGACAAATTTGGTTTGGATGATATATCTTCCCTGGCTGAGAGGGAGAGATAGGCACATCATTCTTGTCTTCACTGGGGAAGAAAGAATGGAGGATTGGGTAAGCATCTAGCATCTAATACTCTTTGAAGATGAGGTAGGGCATCCAAGATAAGAGTAGTTGTAGGGGACCAATATTCTTTGAGGACTAGCTATCCACGATAAGAATAGTCCTGATGGAACATACTCTAAGAGAACTAGGGTGGGGTATGTTCTGAGAGAAACAATGATGATGGTATCTATCAATCATTGGTCTCGCTAGCATTGTGCTCTGATCTTGTGGAGAGATAGAGTTGTTAGTCAAGGCCTCGCTATATGACAATGTTGGTTGGTATGATGCTAAACAAATGGGTTTCCAATCCGACTCTTCTTATGAGAATCTCTTCAAATTGAGAATGTCCATGTACCATTTATTAATACCTCCCTAGTTAAGAGGAAGTGTTGAAAAATGTGTAACTAGGTTTGGTCTTCATAAATATGAAATGTACTTTTGATTCTTGTATATTGTAAAATGAAAGAAAAATTATTATTATTATTTTTGGAGCATGGGTTCATACTCAAGGTCTTTTATTTTAGAGGTCAAACACCCATTCACTGCTTCTAGGGTTTGTCCCAGGTCAAGAAGTCAAAAGAGACATTGTCATACGTTGAAGACCCCATCGAGTACATTGTAACTTGTAAAGAAAATTACTTTTAACATTAAAAGTGTCAAAATACCCTTCAAGGCCAAGTTGACATGGCAGCTGGAAAGTCGACCTAAATTGGGGAGCCACATCCACCTTCAGAAGCCTATATAAAGGAGGGAACTCGACCTCCTTGAAAGACAATCATCACTCACTCATTCAAACAAAGGAGGAAGAAGAAGAATGCATAAAAGAAGGCAGAGGACGAAGAAAACTTGTTTTGGGCTATTTCTCTCTCACACGTGCAAAGGAAGGCTAGGGTATCTGTTGTTGGACCAGGGTTCTTTTTCTGCAAGTTCGATCTTGAAGAAGGTCAACGAAGGTCACATTGAGTCATCCTCAAGCACTAGAAGAAGGAGAAAACCAAGCGAAAGTCTGAGAAAGCATTGGGAGGCAAGAACAAGTTCACATGTGTGGCAGTAGCTGCTGCTGGGGGGACTGAAATTTCAAACCTGCAGTAGAGGTTGAAATTCTGAAGTTGGGGGTCGAAGTTGTGTTGCTAGAAGAGATTTGACAGGGTTTGACTTGATCTAAGGAAGTACATCACCCGAAAACGTTGGACTTGGTCTTGGAGAGTATTGATCTTGTTCAAGAGGTCATGGAATTCATCAACTGAAGAATCTATAAGAAGAGAAGAGATTTGCAGGTTTTCCTCTCAAGTGGAGAGGTTTTGGCCATGGCTTGCAGCCTACATTCTGTGTCCTCGTTCATCTTGTTTTGGTAGTTGTTCGATGATATACAAACATAATAATAAGTAAAGAAGCTAATAAGTAAGAAAAAGTAAAAAGAGATCACAAACAATTATCAAGAGAAGAGAAATCACTCTAATCATTGCCCTATAGATTTCTCAACCCCTGTCACTTTTGATGATAGTGATACTCTTTGAGGGGTCATCCTCCACACCAGCAGATGTAAAGATTACATTGGATACAAAGGAGGAGGATGCAGCAGAGGAGAGCAGTGGTGAACATGACAGTGATGTTGATTTTAATGATGATATTGATGATTGATGAGCTACCTATTACCTTGTAGTTGTTTTGTATTTGCTATTTCTATTTACCATTGGCATTGCTACGACCTATGTAGCATATTTTGATTTTGATGACTTAATGAGAAAATTGCAATTTCTTGTCTTTCTCCTATTGGATCATTGATGAATTTGTCACAATTGTATTTGTATGCATAATGTTACTAAATAGATATCTGAATTTGTATCATGAATGAGAATTTGTGTAAGAAATATCTATTTAGTATTAATTTTTAATATATATATTATTATATATATATATATAATGTGTCCTACGGTCCTGTTCTGGGGGGTCTACATGACCGTGTCGGACGGACACTCAAATTTTCGTGTCCTGCATGTCCCGTGTCCCCGTCTCAAGTGACTTAGAAGAAATAAAATTGTTACAAACACACAATGACTTTTTCATGAAATATTTGGCTTCAATTAGCAGCTAGTTATTGCATCAAAATTTCAGAATTTCAACTAAACCCACAATAGAACTTTAGGACAGAGATATTGTGATAATTACATGCCACAATCACTCTCAGAATTAGAGAAAGTGTACAGCAGAAATCAGAACTTGGCACCTGGTATACTTGGTTGCTTGCAGTGAGAGAAATAAGGCTCAACTTGTGATACAAGGGTGTACGCTGATCAAATATGCCATTACACTGCTGAACGCTGTCCCAAATGGTCCCTAAAAGCTACAGCACTTGCACTTAATTCCAGAATGGGCTATAGCAGCTTGTTCTTCATATAGATTGACTATGGAGCACTCCACGAGCAGGACTGGTGTATATGTAACTACTGTGACCAGCAGAAGGAACTACTGCCTGGCCAAGGGTTACAGCTGCCTTCACAATTTATACGTCTTTCCTAACCAGCAATAAACTTTGATAATCAACGCCCTTATGAGAGCACACACAGCGGTTAAAATTGGCAACTAGGGCCAAACTCCATGTGGGTCGTACTATTAATTGCAGCTGATATTTTTCTTGGATCCCTCTCATCGAGAGGTGTAGGATTGATCTAAAGATCATCCGATTCCGATAAGTACTCATGGAGATATGAATTTATTTGTGTTATGGGACAATTCGTCAAGGTCGGCCAGCAACTAAACTGCCCCCCACTTGTGCTCCACATTTTGGTATAAATACAAGTGCCTTGCAAGTCATTTGTACACACAACCCTCTTGAGATTTCTTCTTCTCCACTTGTTTTGGGTTTTAGTGGAAAGAAGAATCTCTAAGGGGAAAACACAGTCCTAGAAGATGATGCCCTAAACGCAGTCCTAGAGGATGATGCCCTAGCCGCAGAAGGTGGTCTAGCCGCAGTCCAAGAAGGGAGATCTAGCACGGTGAAGGAGGCCTAACAGCTGACCCTAATACAGTCCTATCATGCCCTAGCCGCAGGTGTTATCATGCCCTAGCTGAACGCAGCCATGCCCTAATCCTATATGCTGTTTTGAAAGGATTTGAGACAGCCCTTGGACGCAACAAAAAGGGATGCCCTAACCGCAATCAAAAGAGGCTCCTAGCCGCAGCAAAAGACAGATCATTGAAGGGAGATCTATCCACGTTTAGAGGAGCTTATATTCGAAACCTAAAGAGGCTCCTATATGCTGCCCAAACCTGCCCTAATCTGCTACCTAAAGAAAAGCCCTATTCGCAGTCTAGAGAGACCTAATCCAAGGTCATCCATCCACAATCTAAAGACAAGACCCTATTTCGCTGTCCAAAAGGAAGCCCTAGCTGCATCAAGGAAAGGACTGGACAGCGTGGACATTTGAAGGCTATTTCAGGGGTCTGTTTAGAGGACAGTATGACTGATTGGAGGAGGCTGAGATAAGGAGGGTTTGCTGGAAGGTACAGCTACTGTTTGAGGGTGACAAGTCCATACATTAGGCCTGAATCTGCCATAAAGGAACAGCGTGACAGCAACAGATAGGAGTATTCAGCATGGAGAAATAAGGCTGCTCTGAAGCTATTTCAGGAAGACAGTGAGGCTATTTAGGAGGGCAGAATTAGGGGAGCTTAGGATCAGATCTGTTGAGGTATCATTGGAGGATCAAGGATCATATTTGTGTTGCCTAGAAGCTACAGGAAGACTGTGTAGGAGGGCAGAATTAGGGAAGCTTAGGATCAGATCTGTTGGGGTATCATTGGAGGATCAAGGATCATATTTGTGTTGCCTAGAAGCTACAGAAAGACTGTGTGTCAGGCCACAGGCCATGACACCACATCAAGGATTTGATGACCATTAGATAGAACTGTTTTGACATAATGAAGGTTACCCTATCTGCTGTTAATGCAGCAAATAGATAACGATGGGCATCATGATGAAGTGTAGTGCAGCATTGATAAATAAATCTTACAATGAGATGCAGCATGATGGGCACGGTGAGGTTCAGTATGAAGCAGCACTGGTGGGTGCAGTATGATAATAAGGTACAGCTTGATGATACAGCAGTATGATGTGTGCAGCATGGTAATGAGGTCCAGCATGATGATTGAGTGCAGCACAGTGAGGTGCAGCATAGTCAGGAGCAGCATGGTGATGGAGTCACCTTGGATCAGTGGAAGCAGTATGCCTTCTACTCAGCTCAGATCAGCTACCTCATATGCTATCTTCGTAGAGAAGATCTCTGCTCTTATTTAGATAAGTCAATATGTTGACTTTTGAAGTATATGTACTATCTCTCTGTGCTGAACTATTGAAGAACATATAAGAAGAATTGATCAAGGGTTTCCGCACATTGGGGTTTGTCCCTGGCTAGCGCCACATCTTGTGTCCTCTTGTCTTGGCTTGTCTTCTGCGATTTATATTTATGTTCTATCTACAGTTTACTTTAACGTTGATGTGATGCTAATTTGGAAAAGATATTGAGCTAACTATGAAAATTGAAATAAATTGTTCTAGCATAGAACATACCTAAATTTAACATGGTATCAGAGCTGAGGTGAAGACAATGCCCAAGCAAGAGTGAAAGAGCAATCACCGAAGACAATTGGGAAACGACAAAAGGATCAATGGGTTCCTCATCCCTCTTCAAATTCACCAAAGGTGAAATCGTATTATCAGAATGGCGCAACGAAATATGTCCTACCTAAAAATCACTTCATTGGGAAGACCGGATCTCAGGGTGGAAGGAAAGGCAGATAACTAGTTCGACCATTATGCGAAGGAGTGTCCGACTGGCAGGGACACGTCACTTGATGATGATAACAATCATTCCAAGACCATCTTCAATGGTCAGAGGAATGACAGATAATGCAAGTTATCAAGGCAACGGCCGACACTTCAAAGAAAGCAAGGAACCCCAGCTATGAAGAATCAAATGTTGTTTCTGATAAGATAAAGAAGCATTATCTTGTATTGGCCCTCTCCTTCAGATTCTTTGGGAATCTGGCTTATCGATTATAGTGCTTCAAGGCACTTCATCATATAGAAGGGTGCTCTCTCTAATTTGGTAGAGATGGAAACAATCGTGGGATTATACTTGGAGCCGATGCCAACTATCCTAGAAAGGGTGTAGGGAATGTTACCCCTCAACTGAATGAGGGTAACTCGATTCATTTATAGAATCTCTTTTATGTACCTGATCACAAGAAGAACCTAGTGTCCATTTTGGCAATGGAAGTCAAAGATTACAGGGTGGCATTCATTGATGGAAAGGTACGTGTTTGAAAATGAAAGTTTCAAAGATGCTTTTACTGATGGGTTCAAGGTTGGTAGTTCATGTCGAGTTGCAGGATGGTCCATTGGGGATCATGACATATCTCATCTAAAACACCTGAGATCTACTTTATGAGGCCCTAACTGATGTGAGTCAGATGGTGACTCGGATACTTGAATTCAAAAAGAGAATGAAGGTACATGTCTGAGATGTACCTAAGGAAAATCTTACAAGGGGACCATTCCCCCATGTAGCAGGTTCACAAGTTTGGAACAACCTGAGGGGTTTGAGATTCATGATTGGGAATCTCATGTATATAGGTGGAAGAAAGCCCTCTATGGCTTGAAGTAAAACACCTCGGGCCTAATATGAGAGATTGATAGTTGCCTAATGAAGCTGAGATTCACTAAAAGTGAAACCGATTCAAACCATTGTTTGCAGGTTGTGGATGATAGACCTCTCATACCGGCACCTTCTGAGAAACAACCTATTTCAGACAGGTGCAAACCCTCTCACTTGCAGAAGTAAGAGGGAGTTGGATTCCATATATGGAATGGTAAACTGCAAGCCCGTGACTACCTCGAGGATCTTAACTTTCAGAAGTTATATGGTGGTGATGCCGGACCAGATTTGGGAAATGCCTCTGAGTTTCATAAACTCATATGCATTGATGTTCTTGGTGAACTTCCATCCGTATATATGCTTTGCAGTTAGCATGGTGAGCTCATATTTGGTTGAGCCTCACTAGATTGGTGCCAAAAATCTTCTGAGATATCTTCAAGGCACATCTCTGATGGATTGGGACACATTGTCGGAAATATGAAGTTGCATGATTATTCAAATGCTGACTAGGCAAGCAATGTGGAGGATCGCTAGAGCACTTCTCGGTGTTGGTTCTCTCTGGATTTTGCTTCGATATCATGGATGAGCAGGAAACAGAAGTTGGTTGCTATAAGCACCACCGAGACCAAATACATAGCTATGAGTATGATCTCGTGTGAAGCTGCATGGTTGTGGAAGCTCATCAGTGAGTTGTTTGTACACATGATGAATACCACTGTGATTCTTTGTGACAACCAGGGGGGATTCAATTATTGAGGAATCCCGTATTCGATGATTGCTCCAGCAGATAGACATCAGATACTACCTTATCTGGGATATGGTAAGTCGATGAACGAAGAGGCTCCATCGCATTGAGACTGATGTACAGGTCGCAGAAACTTTGTCAAAGCCCTGGGGAAAAGGTCAAATCTGTGATTTTCCCGAACGACTTGGAATCGTTGAGAGACCTTCGTATAAGGGTCCTACATGTTGCATGCACTAAGCCCTGGGAGCTCTAGGGGGCTTGGGGTACTTACTGAAGCGACATACGACCATAGGGCGACCCACCCTCCCCTAGTGGTGCGCTATGTACAGGGTGACAGGTTCAACCTTTCCCTGTGATACCTCGTGGAGACTATGGAACAGGATGATTAGTTCTCCTGTGAGTCGAGATGATTAGTTCTCCCGTGGTGACTGTGAACCAGGATGATTAGTTCTCCTGTAGGCCAAGATGATTAGTTCTCCTGTGGCGACCAATGGACAGGATGATTCATTCTCCTGTGAACAAGATGATTAGTTCTCCTGTCAAGGCATCCTACCCATGCAGTCTGGGACTCATTGGAAGTACCTCTCATCTGATCAATGAGCAGGGAAATGGGGTTAGGGACCATAGTAGTACTATCAATGGATGCATCATTGTATCTACTATACTCCCTATGCTAGGATGACCTCCATTGATCTCGGATCAGTATGAGTGGTTTGAGACACTCTCTTGTGATATTGATTTGGGAGCAATAAAACTGACTTCGGGTCAATAAGAGTGATATGACACACTCTCTTCAGATGAAACTGACTTCGGGTCAGTAGAGAATGGTATGAGACATTCTCGATCAATTCGTCTTCTTCATGGTTCAGCGGTGCAGGGCACTGATGGCAGAGATGGTACAGTCAAATATATGGATCAGCGGATGGAGTTCTCCCTAGTCAAGAGGGAGTGTTAAAATTGGAAACTAGGGCCAAACTCCATGTGGGTCATCTTATTAATGGCAGCTGATATTTTTCTTGGATCCCTCCCATCGAGAGGTAGGATTGATCTAAAGATCATCCGATTCCGATAAGTATTCATGGAGATATGAATTTATTTGTGATATGGGACAATTCGTCAAGGTCAGCCAGCAACTAAACTACCCCCACTTGTGCTCCACGTTTTGGTATAAATACAAGTGCCTTGCAAGTCATTTGTACACACAACTCTCTTGAGATTTCTTCTTCTCCACTTATTTTGGGTTTTAGTGGAAAGAAGAATCTCCAAGGGAAAAACGCAGACCTAGAAGATGATGCCCTAAACGCAATCCTAGAGGATGATGCCCTAGCCGCAAAAGGTGGTCTAGCCGCAGTCCAAGAAGGGAGATCTAGCACGGTGAAGGAGGCCTAACAACTGACCCTAATCCTATCATGTCCTAGCCGCAAGTGTTATCATGCCCTAGCTGAACGCAACCATGCCTTAATCCTATATGTTTTTTTGAAAGGGTTTGAGACAGCCCTTGGACGCAGCAAAAAAGGATGCCCTAACCACAGTCAAAAGAGGCTCCTAGCCGCAGCAAAAGATAGATCATTGAAGGGAGATCTATCCACGTTTAGAGGAGCTTATATTCGAAACCTAAAGAGGCTCCTATACGCTGCCCAAACCTGCCCTAATCTGCTACCTAAAGAAAGCCCTATTCGCAGTCTAGAGAGACCTAATCCAAGGTCATCCATCCACAATCTAAAGACAAGACCCTATTTCGTTGTCCGAAAGGAAGCCCTAGCTGCATCAAGGAAAGGACTGGACAGCGTGGACATTTGAGGGCTATTTCACAGGTCTGTTTAGAGGACAGTATGACTGATTGGAGGAGGCCGAGACAAGGAGGGTTTGTTGGAAGGTACAGCTACTATTTGAGGGTGATAAGTCCACACAATAGGCCTGAATCTGCCCTAAAGGAACAGCGTGACAGCAACAGCTAGAAGGAGTATTCAACGTGGAGAAAAACGGTTGCTCTAAAGCTATTTCAGGAAGATAGTGAGGCTATTTAGGAGGGCAGAATTAGGGGAGCTTAGGATCAGATCCGTTGAGGTATCATTGGAGGATCAAGGATCATATTTGTATTGCCTAGAAGCTACAGGAAGACTGTGTGTCAGGCCGGAGGCCATGACACCACAGTCAAGGATTTGATGACCGTTAGATAGGATTGTCTTGACATAATGAAGGTTGCCCTATCTGTTGTTAATGCAGCAAATAGATAATGATGGGCATCATGATGAAGTGTAGTGCAGCATTGATAAATAAATGCTACAAGAAGATGCAGCATGATGGGCATCATGATGAAGTGTAGTGCAGCATTGATAAATAAATGCTACAATGAGATGCAGCATGATGGGCACGGTGAGGTTCAGTATGAGGCAGCACTGGTGGGTGCAGTATGATGATAAGGTACAGCTTGATGATGCAGCAGTATGATGTGTGCAGCATGGTAATGAGGTCCAACATGATGATTGAGCGCAACAAAGTGAGGTGCAGCACAGTGAGGAGCAGCATGGTGATGGAGTCACTTTGGATAAGTGGAAGCAGTATGCCTTCTACTCAGCTCAAATCAGCTACCTCATATGCTATCTTCGTAGAGAAGATCTCTGCTCTTATTTAGATAAGTCAATGTGTTGACTTCTGATGTATATGTACTATCTCTCTCTCTCTGTTGAACTATTGAAGAACATACAAGAAGAATTAATCAAGGGTTTCCCCACATTAGGGTTTGTCCCTGGCTAGCGCCACATCTTGTGTCCTCTTATCTTGGCTTGTCTTCTGCGATTTATATTTATGTTCTATCTGCAGTTTACTTTAATGCTGATGTGATTGCTAATCTGGAAAAGATATTGAGCTAACTATGAAAATTGAAATAAATTGCTCTAGCATAGAACATACTTAAATTTAACAACAGCCCAACACACAGTATTATATCAGCCCACCATACAGGAGTAAACCCACTTCAAAATACCTATGACTCGACTTGCATTCAATAATAAACTCAGCCCAAGAAGAATGGACATCATCCAACAAGTGAATGTGTGCCACGGCCACAGGTGTCCAATACTTCGAGCCAACTAAGGAATAGGAACTTGCACTTTCGAAAACAGAAAACTCGTTCGGTGACTAAAAAAACTCGTGATAGCGCCTGTTTATAAATTCTTTCTTCATTTAAGTGGCTCAGATGACAGAACTAGAGAGAGACTCGACCTCTTTTCAGCAGCAATCCAATCTCAAAACTAGGCTTGAATCTCTGACTCCATGATTTTATCTCCAACCTGTAAAATGACAATGAAGAACAATAAAAGGGAGATTCAACTGATAACACCTCTTCCAGCTCAAATCTCTAGAAAGTTATTTTCTCCTTTGAATTCTGACGGTGAGATCTAAGTCATTTCACTCTCAAATCCAAACTAGGTTGTCTAGTTTCCACACCGAAGTCTGCTATTAAGGGCTAGGGTTCCAAAATCCTAAGTTTCTCCTTCAAACTCTCTCCAAGAGCTCTTTCTCCAAAAACTCAAATGCACAAATGAATGAGGAGAGATCCACTCATTTCCCTTATTTTATAAATCACTTACCTTTTCCCTCCAATTAAATATTTAAAAGCACTTTTCCTTTCTTTATTTAATAAAGTGACTTCTATAAACTAATTAAAGTCACTCTCAATGTCAGAAAATGCTTAATTCGCCTTTGTGGTCACAATGGCCACCCAAAGCCCCTTTTTATCATTCTGCCTTGTAGATCTTTTCAGGCTGATTCCAACGAGGTATTACACTAAAATGTTTCTCCAAGTAATCAGCTCGAAACAAAACTTTAAACGTAATTAATTAAAATATGCTTGTTAATAACGCCATTTTACAGAAATCGTCGGAATGCACTGGAACCAAGAGCAAACTATGCTGAATTGATCCCGATGATGAAATATGGTAAGCGATCCTAGTCTAACCCATAAAAATCCTCTAAAACCCTCTGAGCCCACCAATGGAGTAATCCCGCTCCTATGACCAGGTTGACACAAGCTCTGAAAAACACTCCTAACCACCTCGCCAGGTAATCCAACATTTGGTAACATTACAGTCTCCCCTCACCAAAATTGCTTGTCCTCAAGCAATGTCATCACCAATAAGTAGAGCATCTCGAAAATACAAAATCCCAATCCTCTCCTCGAGAACTTGCTCTATCGGAAAACCGATCTCATGTACCTCAAGAGTGAATTCCTAAAGATTTAGTCCAACTTCTGCTAAGAAGGGTACTCCTCCACGTGAACTAACCATGGCCTCCTGCTATTGATCACCCTACCATACTAGTGAGGTTGTCCAAAATATCAACAAATCACTGAGGAGTGAAAAGCCCTCCGCGAAACTGAAGTCCAATGGAAAATCGGAGTGATCTTCCTCTATAAGGACCAGCTCATCTATGATCATAGTTGAGCGATCGAGACCTATAATTCCAAGATTCCATGTTGATCTCAAAATGAGACTGCCATGTTGCCACTGCGCCACTCTGATTATAACTGACTGTTGTGGTGAAGTACTACTAACTATCGACGCTCATCCGTGCCTCATCGCTAATCCGTGTATGCAACCAATAGACAAACACCATGTATCATGAATCAATCTGCCATATGCTAAACTACCCTGCTCCTACCTAATCACACAGTGGACTATGTTATCCCGTCCCTTGGTGATGTACCCAATCACTGCCTAGAGCCCACACGCCTTCCTATAAAAGAGGCCTACCATCTATTGTGCCCCATGCTTTTCTAATGCCTCTAAATGTCCTGTCGAAGGTGTGTCATGCAACTCTCTCCTGATCATCTCCCTAAGTGTGTATTCAGGGGCGGAACATACACAACCTCTACAGTGGGTCACTCCATCGCTAATCCTGTATCTGTCAACTCACGCTCCGACCATATGCCTCAACTGGGGAGTCATTCTCCTATCCGTGATGCATTGTGTCTCATCCAACTGTCTCACATGACCTCCATGTGTCATGCTATATGTGATGAGAGCATCAAAGAACAACAATAGAAACCTCTGCAACAGTATGTCGGACTGGAAAGTGACAAATGCATGGGTCAATACCAAAGGCATGACCAAGAATCCATACGGATACCCATGGGTAGTTCTGCGAGGATCTTGATCCCTGACTCTAATCAGGTGATGTTCCAATCGAAGATCAAAGTTCGAGGAATGCAATGCTCCCTGACGCTCATCCATCCACTCATCGATATTGGATAAGTTAGGTCCATTGGTATGCCCGATGTCCCAATCAATTTGTCTCCCCAGAAGCAATACTCTGAGATCCTGCTATGTAGCACCATACACCACTACATAAAACCATGCATCACCATACTCCTCTACATACCTCTGCACACCATGGGATATTCCTGTACCCCATTGGGTATCACCGCCTACTGGTAACACACCTTGTACTGTCTGTTATCCCGCATGCACCAATGTATCTGCCATGTTGCTAGTAGACCCACAACAATGTGAGCCATATCTCCTCCGTCATGGTAGACCTAAGTGGCATGACTCCTCACATGCTAATGTGGATGTCATTGTTGTGTTGATCCTCATAGGCTTTTGTGCCCAATACATCAAATGAAGAACATCATCCCCATATACTGCCCTATCTGGTGGCACACAAATGCCATCCCATCTTAATAACTCTCGTCGAGGCATGTTGACCGCCCTACAACCCCATGCATGAACAATGTGCCAAGACATCCCCCGAACTCTGCACACTCCTACATCAAACCAACTTGACTCCTCACATGCTAATGTGGATGTCATTGTTGTGTTGATCCTCGTAGGCTTTTGTGCCCAATACATCAAATGAAGAACATCATCCCCATATACTGCCCTATCTGGTGGCACACAAATGCCATCCCATCTTAATAACTCTCGTCGAGGCATGTTGACCGCCCTACAACCCCATGCATGAACAATGTGCCAAGACATCCCCCGAACTCTGCACACTCCTACATCAAACCAACTTGACTCCTCACATGCTAATGTGGATGTCATTGTTGTGTTGATCCTCGTAGGCTTTTGTGCCCAATACATCAAATGAAGAACATCATCCCCATATACTGCCCTATCTGGTGGCACACAAATGCCATCCCATCTAAATAACTCTCGTCGAGGCATGTTGACCGCGTTGCAACCCCATGCACGAACAATGTGCCAAGACATCCCCCAAACTCTGCACACTCCTACATCAAACCAACTCGCCACTAGTGTTGACCATAACTCTGATGGAAGTGTGAAGGAACATGAGTGCTTGGTCACTAGGTCAATCACCCTATCAACACCATCCTTCACACCTAGTTAATGATTGAAAACCTCAGCTAGATCCCAATGCCAACCAAGGTCTCCAATATGCACTCCACTCATGTCAACAAAACCTGGATCCCAGATGGATGTATGCTCATCTGAATTACATCTCATCCACATCTCGTGGGTGTATAATCAGAAACCTCTGGAACATGCCCCTCTGCAAATGCCAGTTCATCTAGGTGCTCCTCGTGCTCCATTATCACAAGAGGCTCCTCTATCAAATCATGAGTGTCCCTAACATCCCCTTGTGTGATGGTTTCCATAGAAGAATGTACACAATTCAACTCCATACAAAGTTGGTCAACCTACAACTCTGATTCTTAAAGGACCATCTGAGTGCTCTTCAAGGACTCCTGGGAAATCTCAAACTCATAACTAAGCCTATCGACTTCCTCCTCTTTCCCTACTAGCGCATCATCATATATCTCAATAACCATGAGTAGGTGATCTCTGTCTGAAAGCACGTATAGGTAGTTAGATTACATCTCTAAAAATGCCTTTTGAGAGTCTGAAAATCTGCAAGTGAAGGCTCTCCTCCTAAATTGTCATGTGCCACTGCACTTCTCCAACAATAATCTGTCACCAATACTAGTGCATCATTATATTGCCTCGTGGCTACCCTAATCTTGTCTACATTCATCTTCAATTGGTTTTCCAAGTTATAGGCATAATTAGACTTGTGAGCAACATTTACCTCATCAACTAATGGGATTGAGTTTGCATTGTCAACCACTTGTGCATTATCATCTTTGCACACCTCGTGGGAATCATCATCAACTGTTGTGGCCTCATGATTTTCTTTGTACTTGTCATCTAACTCAACAATCTCGTTAAGTGATGACAAACATTCTATAGAAATTTCAGATTCCCTTTCATCCCAAACTCTCATTCCAACCTGTTGGGGTGAATCTGTTTTCAACGGGTGTGACTTTTCTCAATTCATCCTGGAAGGTTTGTTTATGGTTTTCATCTTCAATCCTTGCTTCCTTCCTAGTCCTTGACTACATTATCATCTTTGGATTTTCTATTCCTTTTCCTATTTACTACCTTTGATGACACCCATGCTTCCATGTGCTCTATCACTTTTGCAAAAGTTTTGTTGCAGTTTTCAAATTTTTGGGCTAACAATTCTTCTTAACTTGGAAGCATTTTTCCCTTGTTATATCTGCCCTTTGAACCCAACAGTTGTCCAAGAACATGCTCTGGTCTTTTAACAACAACCCACGTTGAGCCAAGATTAAGGCTTTGTTACCACTAAATATTCCAATATAAAATTTTTGAACTTTTGTTACAATTTCCCAGTGGGAACTTTCATCAAACAAGTCACAGGCGTACTATTTTAGAAAAAACACAATTGTTGCAAACACACAATGACTTTTTCATGAAATATTTGGCTTCAATTAGCAGTTAGTATTGCATCAAAATTTCAACTACACCCATAATAGAACTTCCGGACAGATATTATGTTAATTACAGGCCACAATGACTCTCAAAATTAGAGAAAGTGTACAGCAGCAATCAGAACTTGGCACCTGGTATACTTGGTTGCTTGCAGTGAGAGAAATAATGCTCAGCTTGTGATACAAGGGTGTACGCTGATCAAATATGCCATTACACTATTAATCTTTGTCCCAAATGGTCCTTGAAAGCTACAACACTTGCACTTAATTCCAAATGGAATATAGCAGCTCGTTCTTCCAATAGATTGCCTATGGAGCACTCCACGAGCATAACTGGTGTATATGTAACTAATGTGACCAGCTGAAGGAACCTCTGCCTGACCAAGGGTTACAGTTGCCTCCACAATTTATACGCCTTTCCTAACCAGCAAGAAACTCTGATAATCAACTCCCTTACGAAAACACACTCAGCCCAGCACGCAGTATTATATCAGCCCACCAAACAAGAGTAAACCCAATTCAAAATACCTGTGACTTGACTTGCATTCAGTAATAAACTCATCCCCAGAAGAATGGATCTCGTCCAGCAAGGGAATGTGTGCCACAGCCTCAGAAAATTAGTAGTGGAAAACGTGCCACAAGTCTCCAATACTTCGAGCCAACTAAGGAATTGGAACTCGCACTTCCGAAAAGAGGAAACTTGTTTGGTGACTAACAAAACTCGTGACAACACCTGTTTATAAATTCTTTCTTCATTTAAGTGGCTCGAATGACAGAACTAGAGAGAGAGTCAACCTCTTTTCAGCAGCAACCCAATCTCAGAACTAGGCTTGAATCTCTGACTCTGTGATTTTACCTCCAACCTGTAAAATGACAATGAAGAACAATAAAAGAGAGATTCCACTGATAACACCTCTTCCAGCTCAAATCTCTAGAAAGTTATTTTCTCCTTTGAATTCCAACAATGACGTCTAAGTCATTTCACTCTCAAATCAAACTAGGTTGTCTAGTTTCAACACCAAAGTCTACTATAGTAGCTAGGTTCCAGAACCCTAAGCTTCTCCTTCAAACTCCCTCCAAGAGCTCTTTCAATCTCTAAGTTTGTGAAGAAAATACAAGACATGCCTGAAATAATATTACCTCCTTCCCTTCCACGTCGTGCTGCTCTTTCCCTCTCACAGCGAGGCTTGGTTGGTCAATTCACTAGCCTTTGGCCATCTCCCGCTCTATTCTTAAGTGGGTAGAAAGAAACTGAGCCTCCTTCATCAATGGGAAAATCTCAATAAGGTTTTGTGGCAAAGAATACTATACATTTCACTTTGAAACAAAAGAAGACAGAGATGGTATCTTCAGAAATGTCTCATACTTCATGGACACAAGGGGCCTTTATCTAAACAGGTGGACTCTGGACTTTGACCCATGAGATGGATGTGCCGAATGCAGTGCCAGTTTGGGTGAGACTTCCCCATTTCCCATTCATTGTTGGGGAGACGAATCAGTTAAAGCAATAGGAAATGCAGTGGGAAAATAAATTGACAAAAGCAAGCCAAAGGAGAATATGCATGCATGCGCAAGAATATGTGTCAAAGTCGACCTTGGAAAAGAGCTACCGGAAGCAGTCAAGATCAAAGTAGACAGTTGGGTGCACATTCAACAACTTGACTACGAACAAATACCATTCAAATGCAAGGTATGTCATGAATATGGTCATTCTGCTTATAGATGCTCTAAAAAACAAGAAAATGAAGAAACAGAAACTCAGGACCCAAAATGGGAACAAGTAAAGAAGAAAAAGACAGCAAACAAATCTACCATTCAACCCTCTCCTTCCTCCCATCTTCCTTATCACATTCCCCTTCAAAACCCCTCTATTATTCCCCCTATCTCAACTCCCCTTTCTCCCCCCTCTTCCCTAAGGCCTGTGTCTATTCCCCCTCCTCCCTCCTCTGCTCTCTTGGTTTCAAACCCTTTCTATCTCTTGACGATTATGATCTCCCCTCCTCTCCTCCCCCCTATTCTCCCCTTACGCTCCATCCCCTCTCCTTCCTCTCCCTTTCTTTCTCTTAGCGCCCCCCTGCCGCCTCCCTCTCCTCCTCCCTCCCCCCTATTCTCCCCTTACCCTCCATCCCCTCCCCTTTCTCTGCCCTTCTTTCCCTTAGCCGCCTCCCCTCCCTCTGCCCTTCTTTCCCTTAGCCCCCTCTCCTCCCCCTCCCCTCCCTCCTTTGATCAAATAATCACTTGAACCTTGTCCAAAGACCCTCTCTCCTCTCTCGACCATCCAAAAAGAGCAGGAAGGAAATCCAACAGAGAAATCAGAGATGAAGTGGCAGCCAACGAAATGGCAATGGGCACCCAACAACCTTTGAACACCTTTTAAGAAAAGAACAAAGAAACAATTATCCATCCGACAAGAGGGAAAAGTCCCTCTACCCACAATCAAAAGTGATAATGAATATAGTCTTTTGGAATTGCAGAAGAATGGGAAGTGCTCTAAAACACAATGCAATGAAAGACTTAATTGCATTGGAAAACCCAGATATTCTTGTGGTCCAGGAGACAAAAATAAGTAAAAATGAAATGGAGAAAATGATTCAAAAAATAAGAAATTATGAAGGCACATCAATTCCAACAATTGGAGCTTCGGGAGGAATATGTATTCTATGGAAATTAGAGAAACGGGAGATGGTTCAGCAACTAAAAGAGCAACATTGGATAAAAACAGACATAAAAAACAAAATTATAAATGATCAATACTGCAACATAAATGTTTATGCCCCAAATCATTATAGAGACAAGTATGTTGGAATACTTTAAAAAATTGTCTATTACAGGTACAAAACAGCAGCATAATAATAGGAGAAGATTTCAGTTTAGTTCTGAATGCAGAGGAAATGTTTGGTGGGAAATTTCATGTTGATCCTTCAAGGGAAACTATAGAAACAATTATGGACTCCTGTAATCTAATGGACCTATCTCCAATCAATGGAAAGTACACATGGAGTAACAAAGGTTGGGGAAAAATAACATCAAGGAAAGGCTGAATAGAATCTTAGTTCAAGACAAAATAGTCAACAACTTCAGCGATATTAAATCAAAAGATTATACACAACACAGCCTCGGACCACAAGCCGGTGGTGATATCTCTAGGGAATATGGGGAATCTACACCCGGTTCCTTTTTGATATAGCCCAATGTGGAACGAGAGAGAAGATGCAAAAAAGATAAAGTTGATGTATGGGGAAATCAGATAATACGTTCACCAAGCCATGTATGGGAGTCCAAATTAAAATCTCTGAGAAAGGAACTGAAAAAATGGGCAAAGAACAATCAAATAGAAACTCAAAAATACAAGAGGAAAAAGAACAGCAAGAAGAGACAAGGAATGCCAATGTCAGGAAAACCAAGCATATTGGGAAATGTACAGGGAAAATAGAACTGAAGAAGAGGAGTGGAGATTAAAATCTCAAAGTCTCTAGCTGAAGGCAGGTGACAAAAACACAACATTCTTTCATAATGTTGCAAGGATGAGGAGAATTCATAAATTGACAGTATAAAGGATAATGAAGGCAAAGAAATCATAGGACGAGGAAATAAAGGAGGCATACAGCTATTACAAAAATCTTCTAACAGCTACAGCAGCAAATTCAGATTATGAAGCTTTTATACAGCACATTCCCAAAAAAATCAGTGAAGAAACAAACAAAGAACTCACAAAGAAGTCGAAGAAAAGCAAATTTACTCAGTTGTGTGGGATCTCCATCTGGACAAGGCTCCAGGTCTAGATGGATTTACCATTTCATTCTATCGAAATAACTGGAATATTATTAAAAAAGATCTGATTAGAATGATAAGAAATGCATTTAGACAAAATAAGGTAGGAGGATTCACAAATTCCTCCTATATAGCACGGGTACCAAAAGAGGCAAGGGCGTCTACATTCAACAGATTCAGGCCCATATCTTTGTGCAACTCTTCCTATAAAATCATTACAAAGATACTAGAAAACAGAATAAAAGTTATCCTCCCAGATATAATCTCAGAAAATCAAGGAGGATTTGTTCCAAGTCAACAAATTCTTGATAAGATCATGATAGTGCAAGAAGCATGGCATACTAGTTTACTAAATAAGGAAAAAGGAATGATAGTAAAGCTAGATATGGCAAATGCTTTCGACGAGGTGAACCTCATCTTCCTCTTTATGGAAGACCAAGTGATTTTTTCCAAAGCTCAAGAGGACTAAGACAAGGTTGTCCCCTCTTACCTTTTCTTTATATTATCATCGCTGACTCATTGAGTAGAAATCTGTTGGCATTATGATACACGTATTGTCCTTGATAGCAACTCACTCAGATGAAAGATCACAGTATAGCAAGTAAACAGCAAAGAATTACAGATCAGTCTTCACAAAATGAAGAAAGAGAGGTATACACAGATTCACCATTGACCAAGCTGCATATACACACAGGTTCACTGTATACAAGTCGCGTATATGTACATGCACTTTCACAGAAGGAAAAGCGTGTATACCTTGGAAAACTAAGTTTTTGGTCCGAAGTATTTGGTCCATGGTATTTTGATCCATGGTATTGGTCCAAGGTATCTGATCCGAGGTATTGACCCTAGGGATTTGGTCCAAGGTATTGGTCCTAAGTGGTTTTGGTCCATGGTATTGAGAAAGGCCTAAAACTATAAAAGAGGGAGAAGATCATTAGGCCAGGGTGTGCAAGTATCGAATATCTGATGAAGTGTGAGATCTAGTTTGCAGATTATTGGGTTATTGTGCATTGTTGGATCTGAACCAAGGATGAACCTTAGCAGATGATAAGGGACTAGATCTAATGATGGATCGGGATCTAAAGGCGTAAAATGAACTACCATTATGTGTTTTTGCTCATGAATATTCTAGATCTGAATATTGATGCATATATTATTCTATAAATTATATGATGTGGGTATAACTGAAGTCTAGAATAGCTACAGAATTATGAATTAATGTTTGCAGGTGTATACGCTAGTTGGCTTTGAGAAAAATGCGTATACACGCAGGTTCGACACATGAAAGTAGCGTACCTAATAAAATATGTTTTAGTTATTGTTGTTTGCTGTTGCAGAGTTCTGGGTTTTGGTTTGGGTTCTGGTTACTGTATTCTGGTGACAGTATTTTGAATCATCAGATTGATGGGTTGTCAAAGTGATTGATTGATTTGGGTGTGGTTGGTTCAAAAGGTGATTGGTTGATGAAGATATATTTGATGATTGAATTACACTTATGATGTTGTTGATGGGTCCAGTCTGAAAATTTATGAAACGTGGTCCCTGGAGGAAGAGAGAAGGTCATAGCCTTCTGTAGGTCGGCGCCTATGTACCAGCAAACATATCGACTAGTACAAGAGCTACGGGGTTGTAGCTCCCTTCCAGTAGTAGCTGGAAAATGAGAGAAGGTTGCAGCCTTCTACAGGTAGAACCCTGCGTACTAGTATAAGTCTGCACCAGTACAAAATTGTAAATAGAATTTTCTTATTATTAAAAGAAGACAGAGACGACAGCAGCAGGCGGTTTTTACCCACATTGGGTTTCCACCTTATATCTTGATGTTCATGTGTGATGCTTATGCTTTATTCTGCTTTTACTGCACTATCTAATTAATATCTGACATACTAGTTAAAGTTCAATACATGATAAATTGGGTAAATCAAAAAGTTCCCTACATATACGTTGGTTGCTTTAATAACAGTCGCGTGTACATGCTGGTTCACTTAGCTAAAGTAGCGTATACAAATCTGCCTATGGAAATGAAAAATTATTGAGTTACTAATACTGATTCACCCCCCCCCCCCCCCCTCAGTCGTGTTGTTTCCAACAAAATCTTGAGAAATGCAGGCGAGATCGTTTATTAACTAGTCTCACAATCTCCCCAGAAGTAAAAGGTATTAACCATTCATTATTTGCAGATGACACGCTAGTGATGGGAGGTGCCTCCTGCATTATAGCAAGAAGGATAAAAAAGTGCTCAATAGCTTTATGGAAGCCTCAGGAGGCCTTTTAAATAACAAAAAATGCAAAATTTATGGGTGGAATACCTCATCTCACTCTCTACAAAAAATATCTCGAATACTGGAAATCCCCTCTCAAGAAAAATGGAGTCATTTTCACTACCTCAGCCTCCCAATATCAAAAGAAAACTTGAAGGCAGAGCTTTGGAATAAATACATATAGAGAAAATGAAAAAAAAAAATTGTTCAAAATTGGGGCATGAACTGACTTAATTTAGCGGGAAGAATGACATTAATCAATTCTATGTTCACAGCACTACCAATATACCAATTTGCAGCAATCTTATCACCAGCAAGTATTCATATGCATATAGAGTTAGTAATAAGGGGGTTTCTCTGGCAAAGTGGCAAAGTTGACTCAAAAAAGTCCAGTCTAGTTAAATGGGATCAAGTAACACAGCGTCATGAGAAATGAGGACTGGCAATAAGACTCCTAGGACTCCTGAACTTGACACTTGGAGCTAAAATAACATGGAGGCTCATCATAGGAGAGGACAGCTGGTGGAAGAAAGTATTGGAAGCAAAATATATGAACCATGACAGAGCTCTCCTTCTAGAGAAAGGCTTCCCAATAAGGCCCTGCTCTCAAGTTTGGAGTTTGATTAAAAAAGCTCTTCCCCTCATCAAGGAAAACTCCTCTACGATTCCAAGGAATGGCAAGAGCATCAAAATTTGGGAGGATAGTATTATGGGAAACTTTCCCATAGCCAACCAAGTAAATCTCCATGACTTAAGAGATTGGACGAAAGAAAAAGGATTCAGCACACTTGAAGAAACCTCTCAATGGCTAGGTGGGGAGTGGGAAGATGGGAGGATCTATAACCTTCTCCAAAACCTTAAAACTCAATGGAAATCCTTATTAAATCTTCTCAAGGGAGCAGCTCCCCTGAGCCATGACACCAAAGATTCATTCGAATGGGATCCGGATGGTGGAGACTATAGAGTAAAGTCTGGTTATATTACTATACAATCTCAGCGAGTAACTCAAGAATGGGATTATTGGAGGAATGTGTGGAAAATCGAAAGTCTGCCAAAAGTCAAAGTTTTCATATGGACTCTCCTTAAAGGTAAAATTTTAACAGTTGACAACCTTAAAAAAAAGGGATTTGCAAGCCCATCTCGCTGCCCTATGTGTCAGGCAAGTGAGGAAAGCATCCAGCATCTATTTCTTGATTGTGCCTTTGCACAAGAATGCTAGCACTTTCTAGCAAATCCCTTAGAGGTCAGTATACAACTATCTCATCCTTTTAACGAATTCTTCTCTACATGGAACAGGAATTACCCATACTCTTTAAAAAACAAGGAAACAATAAAAAGATACTGGAATAGCCTTCCCACATTCTTGTGTTGGCAACTATGGTTGGCCAGAAATCAACGAATATTCAAAGATCGACCTCCAAGTATTAGCAAAGTATTGACAAGGACATGGAGTTTGACAACAAAAATTTTAACATCTAAAGGAGCAAAAATAATAGATACCAATCAAATCCAACAAGAGGAAAGAGATTGGATTGAATTTGCTTTGAGTAAGCATAAAAGACCAAACATCATAAAACCAATCCACAACATACAGAACTGGAAGATCAGATTAAAAAGAGAGGAATTCAAATTGTGGATAGAAAATCTAAAAAGACCATGTATTCTATTTGATGGTGCATCCAAGGCAAACCCGGGCAAAGCCGGAGTTGGAGGCTTCCTATTCGACCCAAGTGGAATTAATCCAATTACATATGAATGGGGATTAGGGGAAATCTCAAATAATAGAGTAGAATTTTAAGGCTTATTATGAGGAACAGTGATATTAAGACAAAGAAACATGCAGAACCCAATAATTCTGGGAGATTCAGCCATTATTATTCAAGCAATGGTTGAGAGAAATACTCCCACGAACAAAGCTCCGAGTCAAATTATTAAAAGGATAAGGAAAAATCTGGTGCATATGGGACATGTCACATTTAAATATATATTGAGAGAAAATAATGCAACAGTAGACAAACAAGCCAATCTCGCAATATCTCGTCCTACAAGAGGATCTTGAATATCGAACGAGATCATACAAATATCAATTCCGTAAGTGGCCAAGCTGCCAAATACAGCGAATGTCTCGTCGGCCATGGGAGTCGAGGTTGGAAAAAGTCTTATCAATACAAAATCCATTGAAAACAAATCTATGGAAAATCCACATCGACATCCATACTTGTCAAATTTTGCATGCCAAGCAACCTGAGATTGCACACGACTCTCGTGATCTCTCAATGGTCATCCTCTCGGTTTGGTTTATCGCTCTGTTATTTAAACAATTATCCCCCTTGAATTATCTCACCTCTAGAAGCAGTAATCTCCCCTCTGGCAGCATGGTGTTCCTATATCATTTTTGAAGTTTTCTCTCTACTCCTTCAGTTTTCTCTAAGCCCTCCTCAATCCACTCTCTTCAGCCTCCTGGAGGCTGGGATACCTCCCGATCAAATCTTGGTCCTCTCTTTTACATTGTGACATTCTCTCTCTAAGTCTTCTCTAGATCGGGGTTACCAAGACCAATTTGATCTTCTCGTCAACAATCAAAGTCCTTTAGTGCGTTGTAGAGTTCTTTGTGCTCTATTATCCTCTCAGAAAAACAAATACCTACCCTCACTCATTGTGCATCTTGCAAAAGAGTCATTTTACTTGTTGCTTCTCGACAATCTCTTCCCTGCTGTGGAGTGTAATTCTAAATCTTGTTGTTGTCTGCTATTTCCTCTTGTTGTTGCTAGTTCTTGTACTCCTTCCTTGGAGTGTTGGCACAAATATCAGTTTTGGCATGGAGATGAACCCTCTGGACAGAGCATCGCAGAACGAGAAGTGTGTTGTATGCAGGGCTAACAAATATATGATAGACCAACTCAGAGAGAAAATCAAGGATTACAGAATCCAATCTCTAAGTCTGAGAACTGTTTTCTCAAGAAGCAACTGGATGATCAGAATAAAGAAATCGTTTCTCTTAAAGATAAGTGCAAGCATATGGAAGAATTTGTTAACTACCTTAAGGGATTGATCTTCAATCAGACAAGAGAAAACTCTAATTATCAAAGCAGCAAGATTCGCTCACAGCAGGAGCCCTCAGTCAATAAATATTAGAAGACTCAAGACCAAGCCTTCCTTCAACTCTATGTCACAGTCTCTAAAAGTTATATATGCATTGTAAATGTAAATATATGTTAAACCAGTTTGTTCGGATATACAAGAAAAATGTACTAGGAAATCCAAGAAACAATGGAGGTGAGGCATGGAATTCAGGGATTGTGTTCCCTCTACTTTCCTTTTTGAACGACTACCTCCAGTATGCTTTGATGTAATGGGAGCAAGCTCCTTCTTGTTCTTTTTTTTTTGGAATACAAATATCAATAACCGATCTTGTTAAAAAAAAATGGAAACCCTAGCCCACACAGATCAAAAAACTAATTTTTTTACTAGTCCAGTCCCTTCATGCAATGAATCTGCCAGTTTTACCAGTTTTCGGTTAGAATCGATTGATTTTGAATACTATGGTCCTAGATCACCAACTAACCAAGCAATCACTTGGAACCAAGTCAGTATCCCTAACCAATGGCAAAACCCTGGGCCAATTACCATCCCTTCATGTCATCACATGATACTTGAATGGTAAAACACTTGCCCAATGCTATGGGGCACTCTACCCACTAGCCAAGTATCCCTTGGTAATATAGTCAAAACCTTCTGAACAGTGGAGCACTCTAAGCGTTAATGCTCTCTGGCCAATCTCCCTAGCCACAATACATGGCTCTTGGGCAATACCCTTGACCTAAGGACAATATCTACCCTTGATGCTACAACATCAACACTCCCTCTAACTGAGGGAAGCATTCTCAACCACTCCAAGCTTGTCCCTGAAGTAGACAAACTTCATCTGGGGTAGAGGCTTTGTGGGAATGTAAAGAACCTGCTTATTTGTAGAAATATATATATTGGAACCTCATTGCTCCCTTTTTGTACCATGTCTCGGTACTTGATCTCAATTTTCTCTGACCTGTCATCACGGTCGTCTCCAACACTTGGTCAAACAATACTGCGAGCAATTTTCAAAGCCACACTACTTCACAACTCGCCAAACTAGCAGCAATATACTCATCCTCGGCAGTGTTGAGTGCGATAGATGTCTGCTTCTTGCTCATCTAAGATATCATAACAAAACCCAAATTGAAGCAACATCTGGATGTGCTCTTCCTGTCCTCTGAACTCTCTGCCCAATCTTAATCTATATATCCGTTTAGTTCTACTTCATCATATCTCAATCCATATCCAACTGTACCATGTCAGTACCTCATCACATGTTGTGGCACATGCCTCAGCTCAACCATAAACGGATCAACTTCCTTCATTGGATCCATCACTACAATTGCTTTTCGATCACCCTAACTAGGTGCTCCCTCTAACACTGAAGCAGATCCTGTTGTGGCAATCCCAACTACTCCCTCTAGCACTGTTGCTTCCTAGACACTGAAGCATATCTGTTGTCTGGCATGGTCCACTCATAGAAGGCATACTGCTCTTAGAGACCTCCCGTCTTTGACAATCTCAAACCCATGACATCCACTTGGACAGCTGGTCCCTTCACCAAATCAAAATTGGATTGCATCTTCAAATTGGTCACCATGGGAGTGTCCATGGACTTGTATTCCATCGTCCCAAATATCTAAAGGATCTCAATAGTATACTTCTCGAACTCAGAGGTCAACTCCCTCTAAAGCAGAGCTTCCTGAGGTGATCATGACTACTTCCTCTATCATGAAAGCAAATCCTCCTACCACTGTTGCTCCCTCTGTCACTTGAGTCCTTCTGCTCCCATCAAAAATAAGTCATAATAACAGGATCGACAAGAACTCAACAAATATTCATCAATCTGAGAATACCATGCTCGAAGTGCCTGTTTAAGTCCATACAAAGCCTTCTTCAGCCTGCAAACATGAGATTCCCTCTCATGTACCTCAAATCCCTAAGGTAGCTCATTATACTCTTCTTCTTCCTCAATTACTCCATTGAGGAAAGCGGTCTCCACATCCATCTGATGTAATTTCCAACCCATAATAGAAGCAATAGAAATAATAACTCTAATAGAAGTGTACCTGGTAACTGGAGCAAATGTCTCCTCATAGTCCCCTCCCTCTTTTTGGGAAAACCCTCTTGCCATGAATCTCGCTTTGTACTTCTCTTGTTGCCATTTACTGTATGCTTGATCTTGTATATCCACTTAGAGGTCATCATAACTTCCCTTCAAGTCTCGGCACAAATTTCCTCCATCATGGCATCCTTCAAACTTGCTACCCTATTTCCTGTAGACTAGAAGCTCTTTTGGTCATCTGGCACCGTTCTTGATGTCAGTACAATTTCTCCCGCTTGAACACAAATCACTCTAGTGGAGCTTGTGCTCGATCTTGGGAGAATCCTCTTGTCATGGACTTTGCTTCGTTCATCCTAATGCTTCCATCTACCGCCAGAGCCTTGGCAGCCTTCACAATGTACCTGTAAACCTCATTAGGAGGCCATGGATGAAATGATTATAACCAAGCAAAATACAAGAGATTGACCAAAAATAATGTAATAACAAACAAGAAGAAAGAAAATATGAAGTACTTATCTTTTGATCTCAGGATTGTAGGGAATTGTCAACTCCCTCTTAATCCTTGCCTTCTTTATAGAAATCACTAGAATCCATCTACAATCTCATCAAGCTAGAAATGCCCATCCTCGTCTTCATCATCAACTACTCATGCATGTTGCTTTTCTTTCCTAACTTGCATGAATCGTATGAGTTAGGATTTCTTCATCCTCGAGTTATCCAGCCTCACCAAAGGCTCAACTACAAGCTAAGACATCTTCATGCTAACAAGACGATGAACCAAGTACAAACTCCACTAGCATTCGACACTCTAGGCCTCATTCTAAGGTTTCACAAACCCTTAGGACCAAGATTCCAATACAAGTCATATCCTTCTAGACTTCTAGGGTTTGCAAATTTCATCAACACCCTTTACTAGTCCAACAAGCTTGTCATCTAAAAATTATCCCGCTATAGTCATGGAACCAATCATTGTCCCTTTAAAAAAAATTGACATTGATCCATTACAAGATACCATCATATATCATTTCAAACCTTTGAAGATCATTCACCACCAGTGAATCTCAATACTAAAATTTATTGCTTTATACAAAAGTTAAGTGGAGGAGGATTTCTCCTTAGCTCCATCTGGCTTTGGAGCAACTTCCAACATCCCATTGCATACAATCTCATAAGCCTTGCAGACTGTCCTCCAATGCTTACACAAAGATCTCTTTCGCACATGCTTGCCAAGGACCCTCCCTGTTCACACTTTGTAGTAAGTTGAAGTATTTAGGTTTCCATACAAATGTTGATGTCAACAAGTTATTCTACTAGGGCTTGAGAGTTTTAGACTATGAAGACATTCTACCAAACTTGGCTTCTTTGAGTCCCATTAGCTCTTGGAACTCATAGTAGACAAACCCTACAAGCCCTCTCTCATAGTCAATAGCCCCTTTTTGTGCCTTGCTGGCCTCTCCACAGGCCTGAGACAGCTCAGCCCTGTTCACAGCCTCCTGAAGCCTTTCACTTTCGCCCCCCCCCCCCCCCTTTTTTGTTTGCAATTCACTTAGACAGTGTTAGTTTTATAGCATCGGAGGTGTTCTAGTTTCAAAACTTTGTGGAGAGGCTGAAACACAAAAGTTTTCCATAACCCAGAAATCATTTCTAGAAATTCCACCTAGAAGTGTCTCAGTTAGATTATTAGCCTATTTTTAAATGTTTCATAAGTCTAAACTTAGGAAAATTGGTTAATTAATCAGAATTAATTGAGATAAGGTGTGAATCATCAAGAAATTCACACGGATAGATTCTGATATGATCTTGGCCCTTGATTAAGTTTTAATCTTGGTCGTTAGAGGTCCAACAAAAGATTATAAGAAGAAGTCAATGGGTAGATGGAGAACACACACACATAGTTTGATTTCCTTCGAGAGTTCGATTTTCCAGAGAGCAACAATCAATGGTCGGAAGAGTTCGAGCTTCAAAAGGGAAGCAGAGACAGAGAGGGGTAGGGGCAATGAAGTCAAAGGAAGATTTTCCAGATCCGGCAAGTACATTGGAGAGAGGCCAAAATTTCTCCAGGAGGTTGGGCAAAGGCAGCGCAAAAGCTTCAGAGGGCAGTTCGATTTGCTGAAGGAAGAAGACGTTTTCAGTTCCAAAGGTTAGGAAGGGGTTCTAGAGTGCCAGAGAAGCATTTTCCTAGTCAACAATAGGTAGGACGGCTAGATGTGCAGTCGATTCATGCAGCACGTGTGGCAGGCAACTCCAGAGTGACACAGAGCTGCGCAGACCGAATTGGACGGCTAGCTTTTCAGAGGCAGTCAAGTGTCGGGATTGCTCGGAGTGAGGGTAATTTCCCTCAGATAATTTTTGCCAGTAGTTTCTCTACAGGATTGCCAGTTTTTGGCATCCAGATTGTACTCAAATAATTTCACTGCTACATAATAATAAAAAACCCCAGCTGCTACACCAGATTTTCCTGGGACAATTGTCCAAAAATAATTGTCAATTTTTGTGTGTGCTAGAATATTTCTCAGTTTCCAGCGCTATTATTTTCCACAATTTTATTTGTGAAGTTTCCAGTGATTTATTTGATATTTTCCATAGCAAATAAATTGTTAAATTAATTAACAATTAGAAGAATTAATTCCAATTGTTGCAATAGGATTTCAGACTTGAAATTTTCACATGTATCAGAGTGTGTTTAACAGACGGGACACTGAGAGGTGGATGAAGAAAATTTTGTTGTTTAGGGGAGTAACAGGCCGAAATTTTTTGGGGTTGTGCAGTGCCTAGCCTAGCAGTAAGAATTGCTGGGCAAGGGTTCGATTTTCAATTGTTGGGTGGCAAGAAATCTGAATTCTCCCGAATAGTGATTTCAGTAGGTAGAGAGAGCAGCAATAGCTCAGATTTTTTACTGAGCAAATTCCTTGTTTGGGCGCAAAGGGTTTTGTAGCAGTTTGCAGTAGCAGAATCAGCACCAGGTGGAAGAGAAATAGCAGACGCAAAGGGAAAATTCTCTCAGGGGATCTCGAGGTTTAGAGATCTAATTTTTCCAGTTGTAAGTTGGCAGTAACTATGAGCAAATTTCATCACTCCAGAAGGGAGTGCGTGTAGCAGATCCAGCAAACGAGCAGAGGGAAAGACGAAGATTTTCGACCAGATTTAAAGATGGCCACGTCTAGGCTTAGAGATCAAGAGAGGTTGGAGGGAACCTCCGACTATGTCATATGGAAGGCTAGGATGTCCTTCCTTATGGATGAATATGCCCTGAAAACCTATGTAGAGAATGTGGTAGCAGTACCCTAGGATCCAGAGCAGCTGAAGGAGTACAGGAAGGAAACGATGAAGGCAAAGCGGAGATTTTGGATGGAATCCGAGATCATCTAGTCTCACATGTGGAAGACAAAGGTACGACTAAGGAGATGTGGGATGCTCTCTACGAGCTATTTCAGAGTTCTTTCGAGCAGTGGAAGATGTTTCTCCAAGAGAAGTTGAGGAGCATAAGGATGCAAAAGGGCGAAAGCATTGATAGCTTCCTCACCAAGATTCAGGAAGTCCGAGATCAGCTTGCAGCCGTTGGGGAGTCACCCCAACCCATAGAGCTTGTACGATTGGCATTAAATAGTGTCTCAGATGACTGACAAGTGTTTGTCCAAATCATCTTGGGCAGAGATACCTTGCCTAAATGGGTCAGGCTGTGGTCCAAATTACAACAGGAGCAGTTGGGGTAGGCACTACTGAAGAGCACCATCAACGGCAGCAGCAGCAAGGGTGTGAAGGGTGACAAGGAAGAGGAAAATGTGGCCCTAGTATCTAAGGGTCCCAGTCAGGGGCAAGGTGAAAAGAAGAAGAAGAAGGACCTGTCAAAGGTCAATTGCTTCATATGTGGTGAGTTCAGCCACTATAGTATGCAATGTCCTCTCAGGAAGAAGGACAAGCAGGAGAAGCAGGACTAGGCAGCAGCGTCCGCTGAAATCGATAAATTGTCCTCCAGGCTAGAGGAAGATTTCACAATGTTTGCAACTATACCTTCAGGAGAAAGGTGGGGCGATCTAGAGCTTTAGTCCCATAGCAGCGGAAACATGGGCAAGATCCATTAAGGTGTCCTCCTCATGGATCACTACCTTGCTACGAGGACCCATAATATTCAGTAGCAGGATGGATCAGTGTCAGTTGATACAGTCAAATTCTGGAGTGACAGTTGCAGACTAGTAGCAGTCAAATGCTAAGGAGCGCAATATAGTGTTGACAGCAGTGCAAAGTAAACCACAATGCAAATTCTTCAGTAGATAGTGCAATAGCTAGTAGCAGTCAAGACTCATGAGACAGATGCAGCAGACACAATTGATTCAATATTTAGGATGCTTCTCAGTTGCAGTTGTTGCAATTACAGCAGTAACAGAAGAGAGGGAGTTGCAGTGCAGATGCAGAGTTGGCAGCAGTATAACAATGTCAACAGCAGCACAGATGTAGCATCAGAGTTGCTCAGTGGTTATTGGGCAGTGGCAGGTAGTCACAGTGGCCAGACATCAGCAACGTGACAGCGGGTGATACAAACACAGGGTGTTGTAGTAGTGGTGCAGAACTAGAACACCTTCCTCGCTAAGAGGGAGTGTTAGTTTTTGTAGCATCGGAGATGTTATAGTCTCAAAAATTTGCAGAGAGGCTAAAACACGAGTTCTCCATAACCCAGAAATCATTTCTGGAAATTCCACCTAGAAGTGTCTCAATTAGATTATTAGTCTATTTTTAAATGTTTCCTAAGTCTAAATTTAGGAAAACTGGTTAATTAATCAAAATTAATTGAGATAAGGTGTGAATAATCTAGAAACTCACACAAATCGACTCCAATATGATCTTGGCCCTTGATTAAGTTTTAATATTGGTCATTGGAGGTCCAATAGAAGATTATAAGAAGTCGATGGGTAGATGGAGAACACACACACACATAGTTCAATTTCCTTCGAGAGTTCGATTTTCCAAAGAGCAGGAGTCAATTGCCGGAAGAGTTTGAGCTTCAGAAGGGAAGCAAAGATAAAGAGGGGCAGGGGCAGTGAAGCCAGAGAGTACACTGCAGAGAGGACGTAATTTCTCCAGGAGGCAGCGCAAAAGCCTCAGAGGGTAGTTCGATTTGCTTAAGGAAGACGAAATTTCCAGTTCTACAAGCCAGGAAAGGGTTCTAGAGTGCCAAAGAAGTGTTTTCCCAATCAGCAATACGCAATATGGTTAGATTGGCAATCGATTCAAGGAGCACATTCAACTAAATTGTCATGTTCCACTTCTTTGTCACCATACCTTCATTCTTCTAAACTGTGAATTCCACACTACCACACTAGGTGGAATGTAGAATATCTATGTAGTACTTGTTTCTTCTAAGTAGAGGTGTACCTTTCCAACAAAGATTCTAATGGACGATCTTTGATGATCCTTATTCTGCAAATGCTTCCTTCTAGTGATGATGAGGTGTGATGATCCCTTATCTTCCTATCTTGCTAGATGACTTGCTTCAACCATGCAAATTGTTGTTTCTGCTATCCTTTCATGCTTCTAATATGATGCCATCTCAATTACTGTTATAATGCATCTTATCATAACTGTAATGCTTCCTACCATGATTGTCGACTTGAAAATAAACTTAATGTATGAAAGACCATTAATAGTAGAGGTCATTCACTTCTTCCCTCTTAGATTTATTTTCTTCCAGTTCTTCTACTTCTTCCTTCTTAGATTTCTTTTCTTCCAGTTCTTCTACTTCTTTGGTCACATGGGCTTCACTTCTTTCTTTCGTTTTGTGTTTGCCCTTCTTGAGTTTAGAACAATTCCTTTTGAAGTTCCCATATTCATCACATTCGTAACACTGAATCTTAGACATGTCAATTTTCTTTTGAAATTTCTTCTGAGGCTCGAATTTTTCAAACTTTCCTTTCTTCCTTGTCATAGTTGTGAATGCTTGTGTTTGCTCATTTGATCGAACATCATTCTTTGCTTTTACTCTGGTTTCTTCAATTTTACATAGTGCCCATAGATCACTAAATGGAGTAGCTTCCTTCTTTCCATAAATGCTTGATACAAAGTTGCCCCATTCATCTGGTATTGAGTACACAAGTGGTCATCTTTAGATCTAACATTGTTTCTCCTGGCTCTTGTAGTTGATCTCTTATTTGAGATACATTCATGAGATATGAGGCTACCCCTTCTTCTCTTGATACTTTCATTTTGTATAATTTGGTTCTTAAAGATATTATTTCCCCAGTTGTACTTACGGAGTGAAGCTCTACCAATTTTTCATAGATATCTTTTGATGTCTTCAATTTTGCTACAAGGGGGATGAGAGAGTTCTTGATAGATTCAATGAGGATTCTTTGAACCCTTATTTCTCCTTTCATATATTTTGACAATGCTTGAGATTGTTCTTGAGGAGGCTTTGTGATGGAGCCCTTGACATACTTAAAAACTTCATTTTCTGTGAGAATCAAATCTATTCTCTGACATATGAAGATGTCTTCTAGATGATGATGTCTTCCACTAGATGCTTCCTTGATGATGATGTCTTCTTCAGAGCTTTATAAAGAGGGATGATCTTCTTTCTTCAATAGTGCTTCCTCTTCAATATGAGGGAGATTCCTTTAATGATAATGAAGTGCTCTTCATGCTTTCTTTGGATGATGATGTAGAATGTGGAGGCTTCCCAAAACTTCAAATGTGTAGAGCCCTTCTTTCTTTAAGATGGAGGTAGGGTCCTTGAGGTCTTCTTTTCTTCTTCCAAAAGTTCTTCAAGATGATAGTCTTTGTGAAATGATGACTAGTTCTCCTTGATGCTCTTCTTCTTATATCTGACCCTTATGTATCCTAGTTCAATTGAGTGATCTTCCAACTACCTTTCCTTGTCACCTCAGCTCTGATACCATGTTGAGAAATCAAGGGCAGCTAGATTAGATGTTATTTCTCTTAACTTGATAACTAATTGTGATGTTCTTTTTCTTCTACTAGTAGGATTTATAATTAGCTTCTTCTTCTCTTAATTATTATAGTGTTCTTATCATCAAACAGCTACCAAAACATGAAGATCAATAGAACAAATGGACAAAAGATGTAGGCTGCTGGCCAGGGCCAAAACCTCTCCTAGAGAGGAAAACCCACAAAAATTCTTCTCTTCTTATAGAATCTTCAAATGACAAATACCAAGACCTTTTAGACCGAAGATTAAGACCCCTCCAAGACCAAGTCAACCCTCTTCTAATTCAACAAGATCAAATTATAGTTATCCTGCTTCAATTTTGGTCAAACTTCAAAACTTCGCTTACTACAACAGAATTCAGTCTTTATTGCAAACTTGTACTTTTTCAGCCTTCCTACAACTCTATCCTTTTCACATGTGTGCGTGATATTATGGCAGAATAGGTCTTCTCTCGTCATTGTACTTGCTTTCTTCTTCTAGGTGATAAGGCTTGCAAACTTGATCCTTTTGACACCAAACTTCGTCCTCTTAAGATGACTACAATTTTGACTTTACTGTAATAAATGATGCCCTAGTTCTTCGCATGTGTGAATGAGATGGATAGAGAAAACTTCATATTTCAGTTCTTCTTGTAATCTTCTAGCCTTCGTTTTTGTTCTTTGTTCTTCTCCTTTGCTTAGATTGAGCTTGCTTGAATGCTCTCTCAAAATGAGGTCGAATGCTATTGTATATATACACTTTCATGAAGCTTGAACAGCCCTAATGAGGTCGACTTGTTCTCTTGCAGGTCGACTTGGTCTTTTGTACGCTGACTTGATCTTGGAGGGACTTTTGACACAATTTTGACTAAAATAAATTCTTTTGACTTGTTACAAGATGCCCAGTGGGGTCTATTACATATGATAATGACTCTTTTCACTCTGACTCTATGACAAAACCCTAGAAGCGCACAATGGGTGCTTGACTTTCAAATAAATTGACCTTAAGCATGAAACCTATGCTATAAAATAACAAAAATAAATTTTCCTTTTTCTTTTACATCAAAAACATGAAATCAAGAATACATAAGATATTATGAAGACCGAACCTAGTTACACATTTCAATAGTTAGAAAATGCAGTATGGCAATGATTAATTCAGATTTTCCTTAACCTTAATAATTGATTGTGAACTTTATTTATCTTCTTAAGTTTCTTTATTAGATCTTCTTCATCATGCAACTATGAAGAACAGAAACAGTAAAGACAATGGGCATAGAAATTAGGCTCTAAGCCAACCAAAACCCCTCCAAGGGGAAAACCCAGAAAATCTCCTCTTCTTATACAATATGCTTCGAATGAGACAATCAAGACCCAAACCCTAGACCAAGTCCTCCTCCAAGTACCAAGTCAGCCCTTCAAGAAGTCCTTCCAGATAGATCAGATCAACAAGCCTCAATCTTACTTCAACCAGCGTCCAACTACGACTTTGACCCCAACTTCGATCTTGCAACTTCAGCCCTCTAACAGTTGCAAAAACCCTAATTCAGCTTTTCAAGAGATCCTCCTTTGAACAAGACAAATCCTTCCAATGTCAACGAGGTATAAACAAAGTATTTGATCTTCTAGCAACTTGACACTGCAACTCGCTTTCCTGCAATTCAGACCTGCAGTTTTGGCCTTCCTTGAAGGTGCAAAAACCCTAATTCTTCACATGTTTGAGAGAGATAGAGCGCGCAAAAACAGACCTTTTTTTTCTTTCTTTTTGGATTCCCCTTTCCTTCTAGACCTTCACTCTTCCTTACTTCCCTCTTCTAGCTCCAAGTTGAACTTCTTCTTGAGAGATCGAATTTGTTAGTGAGTGAGTACCAAATGAGGTCGAAATTGCTTCTATTTATAGCCTTTCCAAGGGATCGAATCCCTTCTTTAGGCCGACTTGAAGCTGCCAGAGTCGACATGTACTTTGGAGGTTTCCAGGACCTTCTAGACCCAAAATAAATTCTTTTACAAGTTACATCTTGCCCGAAAGGGTCTTATAAACATGTTTACTCTCTTGACTCATTACAATAAATCCTATGACCTAACAAACCCTAGAAACATGTAGAACATGCTTTTACCTAGAAAACCAGCAATAAAGAGCATGAAACCCATGCTTTAAAATAATAACTTTTTCTTTTCTTCTTTTGTTTGTTATATAAGATGCATATTGAAATGAGTACAATGACAATTATGAAGACCGAAACTAGTTACATTTCCAACACCACCCTCCCCTTGGTCAACAGGTTCATATGCTTTCCTTTTGTCATTTTTGTAAACGGATTTTCCTGGTACACCTGTGGTCCATATCAGGATAATTCTCAGTTCTATGGTGTATTTTTTCTATGAAGTGAAATATGCAGGAGTTACCCAAAAAATACTAACCAAGACATACAGTGCACCCAAACATGTTAACTCTGTCAAATATAAAATAGTGTTTGTGAGAAATCAAAGAAAGGATATACTGATCATGATACACACCCATGTGTTTTTCTACTTGTTATTGACTCCTGTTTACATAGTATGAGAAAAACATCACATAATTAAAACCGTGTCATTATAAAAAATGACGTTAGATCTCCAGCACAGCTTCATATGGACTAAATTTAGGTCAATGGTCATCTGCCCAGATGAACTTTGTGTCCATGTCTTTATTTGCAACATTAATTATTTATTGACTACACAAGATTCTCAACCATCTTATAACCATCCATATAAAATGCGTGTGACTCCAGACTTGGCCCAAACTATAAAGTTCCACAGCCAATCACTATAAATAATACCTGAGCATTGCACAATGTGCAATACAAAACATCTTCATCTGCTAATGGTTGCTGTGGAATTCCTTCATTTCTACAGCTATCATCTTTTATAATCCACCCACAAAGGAAGCAACCAATGCTAACAAAAGAAACTCTATCGTTTATTTTCACAGTGTCCTCTGAACCATTCCACTTTATTCCTGCGTGTTCTGGAAAAGAAGCTTTGTGCTCTGAATGTGTAGCAGCTGAAGAGCTCCTCATTGGTATTGACAATGATGGAGATCGTCCAACCACACTTTGAACAGCATTTAGAACCAAAGAGCCTTCTGCAGATCCAGGGTTTTTATCTTCCTTAAACATCGATTTTCCTGGAATACTTGGTAAAATACCAGGATCTGCTGGATTAATAGCAGAGCTGCGAATGTACAGAAGAAAAACGCCCAGTGCCTGAAAAGAATGACATTTGAGGAGATAAGTGGACAATAAATCCAGATAGAAATTCATCCCTACAATAAGAGACACATAAATGTCATCATTTGAACAATGATAAAAAGAAAGAATAGCATACCAGAGGTGAGTAAAATGCAAATGCTGTATATTCCAGAATATTGCTGCCTACAAAAGGTGCAAAGAAGACGTAGAATGCAACTGCCAGCAAGAAGAACACTGTAATAGCTATGACCTGCATAATCAAGCAAACATATTTTATAAACGCAACAAGGTATCTCAGAATAAGCACTCTCTCATTAAAACAGAAACAAAGTATTATGAATGTACCCCCGTGAAAAAATAGTCATAGTCATAGTTATGAATATTTCAAAACAAAGGCATTGTATTATGAACATTTAAAATATTACTAGCTTATTATTTTAATAATTGCAAATGCCCAGGTAAGGGACAAGTCAGGTTTATTTACTGTTTATTCTCTACTAAGGCATTAGTATTACTTAGGATTTATAATGTTAACAGCTAAACATTCAAATGACTCTATTTCGGTAATTTAATACTCATTCTATTATTAAATGTTTTTTTCTTAATAAAAAACACTTATAACCGGATGATCCCAACTCAATAATCAGAATCCATGCCAGTATTCTATATCCAATAAAAACAGCTTAAGCGTATCTGTCAGTACAACACAAACAAACAACTAAGATCATCTTTTCCAGCTTAACATACAAATACAAGTATTGCTAGACTAATCAAGTTTAATATGGGCTTAAAAACAGAGCATGACATTGGGTATTTTCTATAGGGTTTTCTTAAATGTAAACACATCTCTCTAAGTATATAAGATAAGATAATTATATTGATGTCCAACAAATGACCACAAAAGTGAGTCAATGGGATTGATGAATACAAACAATATGAATACAATGTGGGAGTGCAGGCGCAACCCCTAGAAATGCTGCAAATAATATAAAGAAAGAAACCTACATAAGTATAACATCATAACAACTATATAAGACCATGGCAAAGGTATGTTCATACAAAAGTTAAAACATTGAGTAAGTTTGGGCAAAACTAAAGAACCAGTCAAGAGACAGCGAGTGAAAGAAAAAAATAGGACAATGAGGTTGATGATGTCAAGGACTCCTGAGTCTGATGAGCGAGGGAAGGTGGGGGAACAGGGCACTAGTTTGCTCTCATAGTTCTCTGGAACCATCAAGGGGTCCAGCTGTGTAATCCTGGAGAGGGAGGGGTGTTTACACTTGTCAATATTGATTAATTTCTGCAAATCATTGCGGTCACACCAAACTCATCCTCCCCTAATCATGAAATTTTTTGTGAAAATTCGCCTGAAATGCAGCAATTGGAATTAATTCTTCTAACTGATAAAATTATGCAGTTTATTCTGTTACGGCAAAATAATGAATTAAGCACACTGCAATTTCTTCACAGATAAAACACTGGAAATAAATTGGAACTGAGAAATAATATGCACACACAATAAAATTTGACACAGTTATTTTTGGACAATTGTCCCAGGAAAAACCCAACGTGGAAAAACTGGTGCAGCAGATAAGGGTTTTATTACTATGCAGCAGTGAAATTATGAGTACAATAAAATGGATGCCGAACTGGCAATCCAATCTGAAAGAAATATTTTAATATTGGCAAAATCACGGAGGGAATTTTACCCTCCTCCACAAGCAATCATGGCCCCAACTAGCCACAGAAAACTGCTCCGGCAAACCCATGTGTCAGCCTTCTGCGCAGGCCAAACTCGCACTCCTTCAGAACTGCTTCTCAATCAGTCGTTCTGCCTGTAGCTGCTGCTGGAAGTCACTAGCTAGGCCCTCCGGAAATATCCCCGGCCTCCAACAACTAAATCCTCCTCCTGCTCAGCCAAATCGAATTGCCTTCTTAAGGCTACTGCGCAACCTCCTAGAAAAACAACTTGGCCTCCTCTCACTGCCTCTCCAAAACTAGAAATCTTCCTCTGGACTCACTATCTCTGCCCCTCACTGTCTCTACGTCCCCTCTCTGGCTCAAACTCTCCTTTGTTGAATCGCTGCAACTGGGAAGCTCGATTTCTGCCAAGGAACTCGACCTCAAGTGTGTTCCTCTTCAACCCCATCGACCTCCTCTTATAATCTCCAGTTGGATCACCAACGACCACGATTAAGACCTCATCGATGGCTGAGATCATATCTGAGTTGATCTGTGTGAGTTTCTAGAGAAATTTCACCTTTCTCAGTTAATTGCTGTTAGTGAATCATTTCCCTAAGTTAGACTTCGGAAAAATTTAATCACTGACTAATTAACTTAATTGGGTTGCTTCTATGTGGATTTTCCCGAAACGATTTCTGGATTTTGGAGTCCTCGTGCTTCTTAACCTCTCTGACCAAAGTCAAGACTAGAACACCATTCAATGCTACAAAAACTAACACTCCCTCTTAGCGAGGAAGGTGTTCACCCAGTGTCCATAACATCCTCCATACATGTTGTTGATGACTGACAATTGTGACAACCTGCCACTATACACCAACTATTGTGCAACCCTGATTCATCTCCCACAACAATGGATAAACCACCCTGCATCTGTCTTGTTGCTGACACTGCACTGTACAACTATATCGCTGCCAACTCTGCCACTGCACTACAACAAACCTTATGTTGTTGTTGTTGTTGTTGCAACTAATAAACTGAAAACAAAACTTTTGAATCATTTGTGTCTTATGAACTGCAAGTGTCTCCTGAGTCTCTGGCTGCTACTAGTCTCTGCACTATCCACTGAGAATGTTTGCACTGCAACTGCTTTGTGCCCCTCAGCATCTCAGTGCAACTAGTACTACAATTGTCCCTCAAGAACTAATTGCACCATCAAGTTGGCATTGATCCAACCTGTTATTGAATACTGTGGCCCCTTGTAGCAAAGGTAATGATCCATGAGTAAACACCCATCCGATGTTATCCTCCTTGGACACTGCCCAAACCTGGAGCTCTGAACTCTGATCTACTCATACTGTTGTTGCTACTACTTTGCTACTATCTTTGCACTGTTGCTGCAACTACTACAGTAATGAGTCTGATCTCCCCAAATCCAGAAGTGTTGGCTTCCATAGGTCTGCTCCCTCAGAAGTTGTACTCCCTCCTGGCAACTTGCACTGTCCTCTTGTACTGGAAACTGGACTGTGAATCTCTGCGCTAGGAATCTGCTAACTAGAATTGCACCTACATACTGCAACAGGGCAATTTGCACTACCTGTGTCACTGCAACTAGCTCTGTTGACACTAAATCCTGCTACTATGATATTGCGGGCTCCCGTAGCAAAGGTGATGATCCTGTTGCAACAACTAGAACCGATCTAATTGATCTCTTTGTTACTTCTACACTGGATCCTACCAATCTGGGACACTAGAGTTTAATGCTCGTCCTTCTAGAATTAGTGCCCCATTATCTCCTTTCAAGCCTAGTCCCTAGTTGGGACCCTTCTTCGCTTTGCAACTCACACAGGATAACTCATACTTCCTCCAGCGCTTATCTTCGGCAACTAGAAGTCGATCTGCTGCCAAGATCTACATTCTGGCTAAACTCGCACGGACTGCTTTGGCAATCTCGTACATCTATCCCTAGAAGGTTGCACAACCTTCCAAACTCAAATAAACTAGAGAATGAAACTGGAAATATCCTTCTCTTTCCTGCTTGGCCTTCCTTCTGCTACTCGCACTCCCTTCTGCAATGCACAGATCTGCTACTGCCTGCATCTGGATGTCCCTTCTCTGATACTCACACTGCTTGCTACCTCAACTGGGCAACTCGGTCAACTTTCTGGAATCTAGCACACGATCTGTTGCTCCTGAAGCTCGCACTAGCTGGCTGGAAAAACTGTTATGACTGTTATGACCAACTGCAACTGGAAATTTCGGATTTCCTCCAAAAATTGGATTTGGAAACCCTTTGAGAAAACTGGAAGTTTCCTCCTGTGTGTGCTTTCCTCTTACTTTCCCGGCGCTGATTTTGCTATGGCACAACCTGCTGCAAAATCATTGTGCCCAACTCTGCTCAACAAATTCTCAATTCTGCTCACTGGCACTGCTTTCCGGCAACACCACTGCTTCAGGAAAATTCGAACTTTTTCTGCCACCTGCACTGAAAATCAAATTCTTCCAACAATTTCCACTGCCTAGTAGGCCCTCTGTGCAAACCCAGAAATTTTGCTGCAAAACTCCCTCTGACCCTACGAAATTTCTCCTTGTCACGGAGACACTGATTTGCGAAACTCACTTTGATACCATGTGAAAATTCACTTGAAATGTAGCCATTGGGATTAATTCTTCTAACTGATAAAAATATGCAGTTTATTTTGTTACAACAAAATAACGAATTAATCACACTACAATTTCTTCACAAATAAAACGTTGCGGAAATAAACTGGAAACTGAGAAATAATATGCACACACAATAAAATTTGACATAGTTATTTTTGGACAATTGTCCCTAAAAAAACCCAATGTGGGAAAATTGGTGCAACAGATGAGGGTTTTATTATTATGCAGTTGTGAAATTATGAGCACGATAAAATGGATGTCAAACTAGCAATCCAATCTGAGAGAAATATTGGCAAAATCACTGAGGGAATTTTACCCTCCACCACAAGCAACCCTGGCCCCAACTGGCCATAGAAAATTTCTCTGGCAAACCCCTGCATCAGAGCCTTCTGCACATGCCAAACTCGCACTCCTTCGGAACTGCTTCTGAATTAATCGTTCTACCTGTAGATGCTGCTAGAAGCCACTGGCCAGGCCCTCTATAAATATTCTCGAGTTTCAGTAACTAAATCCTCCTCCTACTCAGCCAAATTGAATTGCCTTCTTGAGGCTACTACGCAGAATCCTAGAGAAATAACTCGGCCTCCTCTCACTGTCTCTTTGGAACTAGGAATCTTCCTCCGGACCACTGTCTTTGCATCCCCTCTCTGGCTCGAATTCTCCTCTATTGAATCACTACAACTGGGAAGCTAGATTGCTACAAAGGAACTCGACCTCAAGTGTGTTCCTCCTCAACCCCATCGACCTCCTCTTCTAATCTCCAGTTGGATCACCAACAGCCACGATTAAGACCTCATCGATGGCTAAGATCATATCTGAGTTGATCCGTGTGAGTTTCTAGAGAAACCTCACCTTTCTCAATTAATTGTTGTTAATTAATCATTTTCCCTAAGTTAGACTTAGGAAAAAATTAATCACTGACTAATTAACTTAATTGCACTGCTTCTAGGTGGTTTTTCTAACAACGATTTGTGGGTTTTGGAGTCCTAGTGTTTCTTAGCCTCTCTAACCAAAGTCGAGACTAGAACACCATCTGATGCTACAAAAACTAACAATTTTGAGCTAACATTAATGATGTTGACCTAGTAGGTGGGACCCCTCCATAAAGAGAACCCTCTGTGAAAGTTCAAAGACAGAATATATCTTGGTTGTCCTAAATAAAGATTTCCTATTAAGAATGCATTATAGGGATCATACAAATGTTTTTTCTTTATTTCATGTGAACCCAAGTTAGAGGCCTCCTTTTATCAGATAATATTGGTTTTCAAAAAGATGTGTATATATTATATATATGTCACACAAGGGTGTACATTTCCTATAACCAAATGTGAATGGTTCTATATAAGTATACACCTAGTCAAATGTTTATATACAAATCATTTTGGTCATTTTACATGATGCATGATATATATAGAGAGTGGACATTCTAACATATCGGCGTTGTTGGGAATCATAAAAGGCATAAGTCCTAGTTGTAAATGTCATGGGAGATATTTTGTAAGTTATATAGTTTGGAGTACGACGTATGCATTTTATTACATGCTATGGTTACAACATTTGCATTCAAGCACATAGTATTAACAACGCCAAGTATATGTGTCAAATTGATTAATTATGAGGCCTAAGTGACAGTTGTTGGAGGTAATCATGGAAGATATGTTTTCAGGATGATATTACTAACAAGATTTGGCACGTTTAATATAACAATGTTTATGGTTGACAATGATGTTAATTCATGCTATGGAAAATGATCTGGCAGTATACGTAGGTTTTGCTTCGCAACATGATAGGTCCAATTAAGCTCTTCACAGGTCTTACTGCAGTAACTCATTCTCAATGTTGAGTGCACTAGTTATAGCAGAAAAGGTATATTTAATGTCCTCCTCTTTAATGGCACCAAACCCTAACTGTTTTACCATACCACCAACTCACCCTCCCCCGACCAATGTTGCATAAAGCGGGGGCATTTTTTGGAAGCGTCATTTCCCAAAAATCTAGGAAGCAAAGCGTCTCGGAAGCGTCTACTATATATATGTGTGTGTATGTGTGCGCGCGCATTTATATTCAAAAAAAAACATCGAAAATAACAAATTAGTTGTAGAAGACATGAAAACATGCATATTTTTACATAAATCAAGATAGATATGGCATCCATTATTCCATTGTACATCAATGATTAATTATTCGAGCATCAACCATCTAGATTCTAGAAATTACAAACATACATCAAATTTTTATGCAGATCATAGAACATAAAACATTTAGAAGATAAAATCATCAAACATTCAAGTAGATTACCTAGCAAGTGAGCAACTGTCAAAATGAGTCATGTCCAAAATTCAAATAATAATGTTTACAAAATAGGCCACTTGGCCACCACCAAGACTTAAGTACACACTGAACTAGAAAGAGTAAGACAACAAAGTTCAAATTCACAACAAAACTACCAAGTCTAATCTATGACGAAAGTAGCAAACTGTGAATATATCTACTAATCTCTCCTCCTTCCACCACGAACAGGACGTGAGCCTCCACATGGTGGAAATGAAGAAGATGGTGGCTCTGGAAGTTATGGCAATGGAACTCATGAAGATGAAGCCCATGTTGTTGGTGTTCACACATGGAACCTAGGAACGAAGGTACCGGATGCAGGTGGCATCTCAACTCAATCATCATCATCCTAGATAAGAGCATCCACCAATTTCTCTAATCACAACACTCCATCATCCAAATTGGGCTCCTCTGGATTTTTGTCCCAAACCTTGAGGTCTTTATTAGTCTTTCCATCATCACAATAATTGGACAACAATCGCAAGTTGTAGTGAACATAAACCAAGCTCTCTTCTTAGTCTAAATCTAACCTGTTCCTTTTAACATTGTGGATGAAAGAAAAAGCGCTCCAACACCTCTCTGTAGAAGAAGTGCTTACCACTTGTGATAGCACTTGCAATGCAAAGCTTGTGGAAGTGGAGTAGAACCTCCATGCATGAGTAGAACCTCCATGCATGTTCCACCACTCAAGATAAGATAAATTCTCTCGATCTCTAATCGCATGCATGCTCTCAAAAGGACCAGTGCTAAGCGTATAGTTGCTCAAATGTTTTTGTAGCATGGTAGACTCCTCATCAGGGACTAATTTATCCATTGCTTTCATATAACCAGATAGAAACTCTGGATCTACGTGTGGTTTTCTCCTGCTCCCCACCCCAGGTGTTAGCCTTGAAATCCATGATGGATGATAGTATTTAGGTGTCAGAACATATGCTAAGGCATGCAATGAAATGTTTAGCATATCCCATCGTTTTTCCACTTTGGCACGAATATAATTGTACAAGGTGATATCTCTAGGCTCAACAATGTCTTTAATCTACCCCAACATGCTATCCATTTGCTCATACAACTCCCCAATTATTGGGTGATCTGAATTGCAAACTTGATCATGTAATAAATTGGTTTGGTGAATTGCAAAAGATATTTAATTTGCGACCAAAAATAACTATCAAGAATAGTGTCCTTGGCTACATTAGCACCATCTCTATCAATGTTAATGTCATCCCATGATTCAAAGGTCACTATATTAGTTATAGCTTGTCTCACCTTTACTAGTCGCCTAAAGGTGAGGTAATAAATTGCAAATCTTGTTTTTGCAAGTTTAAGCAAATGCAACTTGGAGTAAGTGCCATAAAAGTAGTTTACCCTTGCATGCCCTATGATAAATTTAATGAGTTGTTTCCCTCTCTTGTAAAGTTGATTAATCCATCCACATTCTTTATGCTTCACAATATCATGCATCAAAAGGTTCAATGTGTGAACCTAGCACCTGAACCAAAAGATGTGTGGATGTGTATGCTCAATAATTTTTCCTGTTGCCTTACAATTTGTTGCATTATCAGTGATCACTTGAACCACATTATTACGACCACAACATATTTGATTGATTGCAATAGGAGATCCGCAATGTTTTGGGAAGTTGCACTGATGGAAGAGGAGTCATGACATGCAATAAACATTGCACCACTAGCAGAAACACCAAGAACATTTATCAAATGTTCGTTTCCAACATTTTTCCACCCATCTGATACAATGGATACCCCACAATCTACCCACTCATTTGTAAAATGTGTCAAAGCTCTTTGAACCTTTGCTTTTTCTCATCCTAATAACATATGTCTAGATTTCTCATAGTTGGGGCTCTTGTATCCTTTTGGGGTTTCATTGATGGCCTTAACCATATCATGTCAATAGGAAGAGCCAAGCACATTGAATGGTACACCGCAAGCACAAAGAAACCATGCTATCTTTCCATCCACATCATCCCTCCCAGCAACATTCAAGAAATCCCCTATTGTTCTTCTACTTCCAGAGGTTACACTTGATTCAGAATGAGTTTCTTGTTTCTTGTTTTTCTGTTGTGAAGCCTCCTCTATTTGGATGTATTTTCTTCTTTGTTCAACTGAAACCTTAGGGCAAATTGCTATCCCCACGGCACCCTTTTTGTCATCACTTTCCAACACCCCCACAAAGATGCCTCCTCACACAAGTATATGAACCACTATATGGTTTTCTTCCATGACAACCATGAGGGCACAAAAACTTGTAGCTTCCACCACTTTTTTCCCCCTTCAAGTTTGGTCACATAATTCCACAAGGGTGTCAATGCAACTTTCCCCTCTAGCATTTCAGTTTCCTCTTCATCCCCTTCCTCTTCAAAGCCTTCCTCCTCATCATACATTGGGTCACTCATATGGGGACCACTATCTTCTTGTTCTTCTTCCCTTCTATTCCTACTCCCCTTGCCATTGTGAAAACCAAAAGTGAAATGATAAATAGAAGCCAAAAGATCACCATTTTGGAATATGAATATAGATGGACAACTTGCAATGAAATGAGCAAGAAGAAAGAATGGGAAAGAGTAGGAGAGGGAGGAGAAAAAAATACAAACAACAATGACAGAAAAATGAGGTAGTTTGGGGTTTGCACTTACCTCTTTAACTCTTGTAGATGGAAGCCCTTCTTTACTCCTCCAAGCTCCTCCTCTTTTATTGCTCCTAGCTCCTCCTCCTTCACTCCTCTAATCTCTCCTCAAACCTCTCTTCTCCAAGCTCTCTTCTGCTCTATTCTCCAAGCTCTCCAAAAATACAAGAGTGAATAAATGAGAGGGGGAAATGAGCTTTATCCCAATCTATTATGTCCTTAACTCAACCTAAACCCACCTCCAACTCAAGTTAAAGAAAACAAAAATAAATAAATAAATTGATTTTTTGAGTCGACCGTGGCGAAACTAACCGTCGGGCATTAGAACCACTTGGGATCCGTATGGATACGTGCCCGATCCACTGCGTATTCAAGGCAAGTTCGTCGTTGGATCTGTGATTCAGAAATCCGAAACCGCAGATCGGGACGCCATGGTTCCAAATTTCCAGGAACTATTTTTGTCGGCACGATCTGCAATTCAAGATTTCTGAACTGCGAACCCGACGACGGATCCGTGTGGGACGTTGTTCCCAGTTTCGATCCTTGGGGGGAGGGCGTTTCATGCAATGTTGCCCCCAACATGAACCCTCATCACCGTGGCACATTTGTATTGGTTCATGTTTGATTGGCTAGGTGACATGGCATGCAAAGTCTTACGTTGTGTCTAGGCTCGTTGTATGTCATACGACCTTTTCATCCCGAGTTTTATTGCAGCATTTACTCATCACTATTATGATCACCTTGACCTTTGCACTCCACTTTCGCCTTTCCACAAGCCTTCACAGGTTTATCATTCTCCCATCCCTGCAAATTTCATCATCCTATAAGGAAATTCGACGAACCCTAACTTTGGACCGAAGAGGTAAGTAAAGGCTGGACATCGTGGGTGGCGGCTGATGTTTTATTCTTCAAAGTTCGCCAAGTTACCAGATATTTTTTTACTCTAATGGTTTTCTTGCCTTATCAAATTGGAAATCATTCTGAGCTTTTTCCCATTTTCCTCCTAATTCCCCACTCTTGGTTTCAGTCGCTTGGTGTGATTGTTTTCAATCTAAAATGCCTTTTTCCTTAATAATTATCGAGTAGATTTTTAAAAGAAGAAAACAAGCTTCTTTTTGCTCATCAAAAGGCTAGCTCGCTTTGACTATTCGGTAATATATTCATATGGGTCGTTTTTAGTCTTGTTTCTTTCGAAACCTTGCACACTATTTGTGCACTGCCTTTGAGGATTCCCTCGAGCATATAGCACCTGGCATTCTCTATTTCACCTTTGAATAAAATATGTTTCATACAAATAGTCCTTCAAAATTTTCGATACAAAGTTTCGAACTATGTAAATTTTAAAGCCCTGAATTCTATACGTTTTGAATTCTATTACATGACTTTTCAGTATCATATACATGACTTTCGAAAACTAATTATTCCTAGAAGTTATCATTTTAATTTGTTAACCTCTTGTAAACAATAAAGAAGTTCCATTGTTATAAACTTTAATTTTTTAAGCCCTAACTTATTGTTTAGTTACCCTAATCTTTTTGCCATGGGAGCCTTTAAGGCGACCTAGCCTTGGGCCGGGTGTTGTCGTGCACAAGGTGTTCAATTTGTTTGCCCTTTTCAAGAAAAGATTTTTTGCAAAACCCTCATTCTTGTTCTTGAAACAAATTCATATATAGCTACGCTACGACTCCATAAATGCATACGCATTAACCTTGTTATGTTGTTGACAAATGAAACCATTATGCATGACTTCCGACCATACTTTTTCGAATTTCAAATTAAATTTGATATTTGTGTTTTCTATCATAGATCGCCCTTGGTTTTGTCTCGTATTATATTTCCTATGCTGGCATACTATAATAAAACTTTTTCTTCCATCTTATGAAAACCCTGCGTCTACAAAGGAAGTGACTCTGCTCTGTCTCTGTAAAATTTCAAAAGAGAATTTATCTAACAAACTCGTCTAATCTCTGAACTTTTTTCGTGTGTATGTCCCTTTAGCTCTTATTTAAAAAAGATAAGTGGTCCTTTGAATTCTTTGGGTTTTCGCACAGTTGTTCGACAACCCACCAATGCGGTCCCCTTTCCCTCACACATTCATTCCCCACTATTAGTTTTTCTTATTTAAAACTCAGATGTCTTACTAATTTGTTAACAATGAATTATTTATTTATTACCCATGAGTAACTTTGGTAAGTGCATTTCTTGTTGATTTGGGGTAGCATCGAATGTGCTCTAGCCATGAAAATTGGTGGAGAGGTTAATGCACATGAGATCTCCAAGACCCATAAAAGGTTTTGGCAAATTCTAATTGGTTTGGGAGATATTAAAATAATTAATATTTTTAATGGAATTCGTAAGTCTAAACTTACGAAAAATAAAATATTAATGGGTATTAATATAAAACTGGATTAGAAGGTTCCAAAAGTCATGGATCAAGCCAAATCTAATCTTAGTCGTTGATTAGAGATTTAATCTCGATTGTTGATGGACCAACAAGAAAATTATAAGAAGCTTGAGGGTCAGTTGGAGAACACACCAAAGTGATCAATCGTTCATTTTGCTAGAGCAGGGTTGCTAGGCAAAGTTGAATCAGTGATCAGCAGCGAGGGGCAGTGAGTACAATGCAGAGAGGCAAGGACAATGCCGAAAGACCAGCGCAGAAGCAAAGAGAGGCAGACGCAAAACCAAAGGGAGCCACGCAGAGGCTGCACAGAGCCAAAAGGGCTTGCATCATCCACGCAGAGGCAAAGGGAGTGACCCAGAGAGCCAAAGAGGCTGCGCAAAGCCTTGGAACGTTGACGATGAGCTTCAAATTATGCTGGAGAGGGGTTCGTGGAGCAGATTTTCCGAATATTTGCTTCCGAAGAGAGGTATTGCTGCCAGATTTGTATCTCTATCGGGTGAGTCAGTTTAGGCACCCAGTTGTACTCAAATAGATTGCATAATAATAAAACCCTATGAATCGCTACACCGATTTTCCCACATTGAGTTTTTCCGGGGACATTGATCCAAAAATAACGGTGTCACTTGTGTGCTTGTTTTCTTTCAGTTGATGATCTGTAGATGTTGGTATTATACTTGTGTTTATTTTCAATATTTACATGGTAAATAACTTGTTAAGTAATTAAACAAGTAGGAAGAAATAAACTAGATAGTACAAGAAGAATTTCTAACGGGTTAAACTTAGAAATTCAGTTGAGCATAGCATTTGCAGCAAATTCAGTTGTCCCGAGTGACAGAGCTGATCCTGGTAGAAAGCGACAGAGGAAGGAGTGACGCAGAGGGACTGTGTCATCATTCTAGGCTAGAGAAAGGTAGCGCAGAGGCTAAGGGAGGCAGAATCAAGCTCACGCAGAGCCACGCAGAGGCCAGGAGGGTTGACGCAGTTAACTGGGGGAGTTGATTTGTCGGTATTGGGATTGAGCAGAGCCAAGTGGCTCAATCCTTCAGTTGTTGGGGCATAGGAGGTTGTGGCTAATTTGCAGACTGAAGCTGGTGGGATACTGTGGTCAGAACAGTGCCTAACAGAGCAAGACCAAGGGGAGGGAGTTACCGTCGAGGCGGATTTCTAGCCAAGGAATCTAAATCAGTGGTGCAATTGCATAGACGATCGAAGTGGGGCAACTTGACATTGGCAGAGGGATTTCCAAAAGGGAAATCGAGACTCAGAGGGAGTCGAACCGAGAACTTCCAGACGGGAAGTTGAGAGACTCAGAGGAGTCGAAAGAAGAGCAACAAGATGGTCGTGAATGGGCTGAGAGATCAGGATAGGCTAAACAGAGCGTCCAATTTTGTGGTCTAGAAGGCCAAGATCTTGTCCATTCAAGACAGACATTGCCTCAAGGGCTTCGTGACGAGAGTGATAGCTGTCCCAGTTGACCCAGTACCTAACAAAAGGTACGAGGAGGCAATGGCGAAGGCTAAGTGCATCATCCTTGATGGGGTCAAGGCATAGTTTTTAAAACCGGCCTAGCTAACTGATTACCGGTCTAACCGGCCGGTCAGCAGGGCAACCAGTTGGAACCGGAGCAAAAACCTGGTTAAGGAGGCAGGTTGGCGAGAAATTGGCACTAACCGGTCCTAACCGGCCGGTTTAGGACGGAACCGACTAGTTTCATCCTAAACCGGTCGGTTACCTGCCATGCCCACCAAGGACCCACAGAACGGCTTTCTCAATGAAGTTTAAGGGTTTTGGAGGGAAACTAAGGGTGCTTTCCCTCAAAAAACACCCTCTCCAAGCCTTTAAGAGGCCCCTCTCCCTCTCATTTGTCTCACACATCTGATTTGGAGTGTTTATGAGTGTTTGTGAGTTTGTTTGGGAGCTTGGAGAGTGTTGAGTTTTTGCTGGAGTAGTCATTTCGGAGTTGGAGTTGGAGTTATTTTGGAGATAGTTTGCAGTTGTCAGTGGAGTTGGCATCTTCAAGAGGAGGCTAAGGAAGCTAGTTTGCATTTCCAGGTAAGGATTTTCACTTGAAAATTCCTCATTTGACTGTTGTCCATGAATTAAATTTTTTTGTGTTTTACATTTATAAACTTCTCACTTCTATCATCTATGCTATCAAATTTTGTAGCTTGCATGTGCATTTGTTTTCCTAAATTTAGCTTTGATTTTCCATGTTACTTAGCTGCAATTTTTTTTAAATGGCAGATTTCTTTGCAAATTGTAATTATTTCAAGCAAACATGGCTCCAAAAGGAAAGGACAATGCATGGGCTCATTGTGATGTAATTGATGGAAAAATGATATGCAAATTATGCCATGAATCTATTGGAGGTGGGGGTATTCTTAGATTGAAACAACACTTGGCTGGGGTAAGTGGCCAAGTAAAGCCATGTGATGCACCAAACGCAGCGTTAGGTCCCGTTAGGGCATAATACATTTCCAAGCTTGAAAAGTTTTATGAGGATAAGGCTAGGGAGAAGGCCATCCAAGATGGCATTGCAAGGAAGAGGGAATTATTAGAAGCTATGAAAGAGAGTGGGTATGATGATTATGAGATTCAAGACTCAACTTCTATCCCTTCCACCAATGACCCCTTTCACTATCTTCATCCTTCTTATGGCCAACCATCAAAAGGAACAAAGAGAACAAACATCCAAAGTTTTTTCTCATCTTCTGCCAACATTGCCTCTTCTAATCCCACTTCCTCCCAGTGAAATCGTCAACCCACTTTGGATCAACATTGGAAAAAACAATGCAAAGAAACTTCTCATCACTACATTGCTAGATGGTGGTATGATTCAGATATCCCATTTAATGTTGCTCACTCACCTTATTACCAAGCTATGTGGGACTCTGTTATAGCTGCAGGAAAAGGCTTCAAAGGCCCTAGTATGCATGACTTGAGGGGAGCTCTTTTGCAAAAAGAGATATCTTCCATTGATGAGTATTTGGTTGAGTTTAAAGATTCATGGCTCAAAACAAGTTGTTCCATCATGTCAGATGGATGGACTGATGGAAAGAACCGCACTATCATTAATTTCCTTGTTTCTTTCCCTCAAGGAACCATGTTTTTGAGATCAGTTGATGCATCTGATAAGGTGAAGAATGCAGCCCTTCTATTTGAGCTTTTAGATGACATTATTTAGGAAGTTGTGAAGCAGCATGTTGTGCAGGTCATCACCGATAATGCCTCAAACTATGTTCTTGACGTAAAGATGCTTGAGTCCAAATATAAGACCATATTTTGGACTCCATGTGTTGCACATTGCATAGACCTCATGCTCGAGGACATAGGTAAAGTGGAGTGGGTAAAAAACATTGTAGAGCATGCCAAGTGCATTACAAAATACATTTACAACCACTCGTGGGTATTGAGCCTAATGAGGAAAAACATTGGGGGCAAAGAGCTTGTTAGGCCTACAATTACAAGATTTGCAACTCACTTCCTCGCGTTGCAATGTCTCAATGGTCAACATAAAAACTTGCAAAAAATGTTTTCTTCTGAAGAATGGTCTGAATCTCGATGCCCTCGTAGACAAGATGGAAAAGCCACCAAAAAGAAAGTGTTAGACAATTATTTTTGGAAAAGGTCTATAGAGCTTGTGAAAATTACCGAGCCCCTTGTTAAGGTGCTAAGGATGGTGGATGGGGAAAAATTGGCCATGGACTACATTTATGAGGCTATGGATCAGGCAAAGGAGCAGATACACGCAGCTTACAAGGACAGGTTGGCTAACTATGGTCGTATATGGGAGATCATTGATAACAGATGGGACAATCAACTCCATCGTCCTATACATGCAGCTGAGTATTTTTGAACCCAAAGTATCATTCTAAAAATCGGCTAGGAGATCTGCATGATGGGGAGGTCAAAGCTGGATTGATTGATTGCTTGGAGCGCATGGTCCCTACCCATGCAGACCAGTTGGAAATACATAGACTACTTACTATTTTCACTATGGCAGGTGGTACCTTTGGCAAAAACTTGGCAAAGATGGCAAGAGATGTGGATCAACCAGGTAAGCAATTCCAATTTCCAATTTGTTTTTCTTTTCAAGTTAAAATTGTTTACGTTCTTTACAATTCAAATTATAAACTAAGTTACTAATTAATGTCTTTTTCTTTGCAACGCATTGGTGTGAGTCATTTGGTGGCCAGTGTCCTCAATTGCAAAGGTTTGCAATTAGAGTCCTCGATCAAACTTGCAGTGCTTCAAGTTGTGAGCGCACTTGGTCTGTTTTTGAGCGCATACACACGAAGAAGAGAAATTGTTTGGAACAAAAATGATTAAATGATCTTTTTTTCGTGCAATACAACCTTCAACTAAGGAGGAACCAAATGATGAACAAAACACCTAATCTAGATCCCATTGTGTTGGACGATATTGATCCAACATCAGAATGGGTGGAGGAGACTGAAGATCCTGTGTTTGACACTGATTTTGATATCAACATGGCTTTAGCGGGGGATGAAGCAGATTTTGTGGCGGCATCAGAACCAGGACAAGTAGCGGCATCAAGGAAAGGCAAAAAACCAATGGAAGGCACTAGTCATGCAGGTCAACAAACTCGTGCTTCCATTAGGTCCACTTCTATTGTTATTGGTGGCATTGCTACTGAGGTTGCAGATCAGGCTGAGGCATCCTCAGACTCTGAACCAGATGATGTCTATGTAGCTCCTAATGAGATCCGTGGCTAGTAGTGGTGATGAACTTGATGATTGATCATGTGTACACTGGTAGACTTGTTAGTGTGCCAATGGCCTCATAGCTTGTAGCATTGTTTTGTGGACTTTATAGGCCATTTAGAGCCTCATTGCTTATGTATTTTGCTATTTTGGTCAATATATGCATTGCACTCAGTGCCATTGTTGATATATTCACTTTACATGGTATATAAATGAGCAAACTTTGCATATTTGTCTCTATTGGCTTGGAATCATGGTTTTAAATCTTAAAAATAGTTTTGTTTCATTAAAAATTAATTATTTAATGTATTCTTCTAAAATTGATTCGTTAGACCAAACCAGTCCCGGTTAGACCGATTCATTAGGTAGACCAGTCCGGTCACCGGTTCCTGTTTTAAAAACATTGGGTCAAGGATCATATGGTACCACATATTGCCGAAAAGGAAACGACAAAGGAGATGTGGGATGCCTTAAAAACATTGTACCAGCATACTTCCGTGCAGAGGAAAATGCTCCTGGAGAATCAACTAAGGGCATACCAGATGCAAAAGGGAGAGCAAATAGATGTCTTCCTCGGTCGCTTGAAGGAGATTCGTGATCAAGTAACTTCCATAGGGGCAACGCCGGATGAGAAATTGATGGTGAAGACCGCACTTAATGCATTTTTTGAGGATTGGGAGGTATTTGTCCAGAGCATACTGCGCAGGACGAGTCTTCCAGATTGGGAAGAACTATGGCCGGCTCTTCGTCAAGAAGAGATCAAACGGCTGACCAAGGCGGGGAGTAGCGACAAAGGGGTCAAAATCAAGAAAGAGGAAGAAGAGGATGCAGCTCTAGCATCTGCGGGAAAGCAGGAGAAGAGGAAGAAGAAGGACCTCTCCAAGGTCAAGTGCTTCCATTGGGGAACTGGTTCATTTTGCGAACCAGTGTCCTAAGAAGAAGAGCAAGGGAGAGGCTTCGAACTCGAAGGCAGCGCCTGCAAAGGCCGAGAAAGAAGTCGAGGAGGAGGAAGATTGTGCCATGAGTGCTCAAGTGCCACTTGAGAAGAAGTGGGGAGACATCGAGCTATAGTCAGGAAGACTACAGGAAATGAGGGGCAGGATCCTTGAGGTACCCAGCCTCTTGGATTATACCTTGCTACGGGAGCCCCAAAGAGGAGTAGCAAGATTAGCGGATGTCGGTAGAGACGGATGTGGATGAAGCGGCAGAGTGCGCTATAGTGCGGGAGTCCCCGGGCAGCACGAGGCTAGCAGGATGCAACAGTGCGAGAGGCACGGAGAGTGTTGCAACAGTGCAAGATGGCATAGAGAGATGTGCAACGGTGCGAGATACAAGGAGTTGTTGCAGCAGCGCAAAGGTTAGTAGAGGGAGCACTTGTTAACAGCAAAGAGAGCTTCACCATCGGGAGTGTTTCTTGCCTAACAGGGATGTTAGAAGTTGGGTGGATCAATTATTTACTTCTCAGTAACTGAGTTCCAATGTAGTAGCAGTTGTCAGTAGCATGATGCAGCATGATGAAAAGGGATTGCAGTGCAGATGCAGTGTTGGGAGAAAGGACAAGCAACAACACAGATGCAGAGGGAGTTGTCGTACGGATGCAGCAGTGGCAGTGGCAGGGCCATCGGAAGTAGTATAGGATGCAACAGTGCAGAGAATGTTGGTCGAGGAGGCCTAGCATCAACACAGGTACTGGTGCCAGATAATCATGGTGATGCTCAGTGTGGAGTATTACTAGAGCACAGTCCTTGCTAAGAGGGAGTGTTGATTTGGGGTAGCATCAGATGTGCTCTAGCCACGAAAATTGGTGGAGGCTAAAGCACATGAGATCTCCAAGACCTAGAAATGGTTTGGGCAGATTCTAACCTATTTGGGAGATATTAAAATAATTAATATTTCTAATGGAGTTCCTAAGTCTAAACTTAGGAAAAAAAATATTAATGGGTATTAATATAAACCTGGGTTAGCAGGTTCCAAAAGTCATGGATCAAGCCAAATCTAATCTTAGCCGTTGATTAGAGATTTAATCTCAGTCATTGATGGACCAACAAGAAAAGTATAAGATGCTTGAGGGTCAGTTGGAGAACACACCAGAGTGATCAGTCATTCATTTTGCTAGAGCAGGATTGCTAAGCAAAGTTGAATCAATGATCAATAGTGAGGGGCAGTGAGTACAAGGCAGAAAGACAGGGACAATGCCAAGAGACTAGCGCAGAAGCATAGAGAGGCAGACGCAGAGCCAAAGGGAGCCACGCAGAGGCAGTAGAGACTGCGCAGAGCCAGAAGGGCCTGCATCATCCACGCAGAGCCAGAGGAAGTGACCCAGAGAGCCAAAGAGGCTACACAGAGCCTTAGAAGGCTGATGCAGAGGGTTTCAGGTTGACGATGAGCTTCAAATTGTGCTAGAGAGGGTTTCGTGGAGCAGACTTTCGGAATATCTACTTCCGAAGAGAGGTATTGCTGCCAGATTTTGTATCTCTGTCAGGTGAGCCAATTTAGGCACCCAGTTATACTCAAATAGACTGCATAATAATAAAACCTCTGAATAGCTGCACCGGTTTTCCCGCATTTGGTTTTTCCGAGGACATTGGTCCAAAAATAATGGTGTCACTTGTGTGCTTGTTTTCTTTCAGTTGATGAGCTGTAGATGTTGATATTGTACTTGTGTTTATTTTTAGTATTTACATGGTAAATAACTTGTTAAGTAATTAAACAAGTAGGAAGAAATAAACCAGATAGTACAGGAAGAATTTCTAACAGGTTAAACTTATAAATTCCAACATTTCTAGCATGAGTTTCTTTAGCGGGAATAGGGGCATAAGTAGAGGAAGTGAAAACATAGATCAAATTTGGGAGCTAGAAGGGACAGGAGGCCCAGGGTATCAATTCATTTTGTTGCAGACTCACAAGAATTGAGGGAGTTGCTCCGCACTGGTGTAGTAAACATTTTATGTCAGCCTGAACCTCAACTTCAGCAGCCTCCTGTTCATCATGCACCAAGCATTGGTATTCTCATGCCACCACAACGATGGTTGGCCAAGTGCCATTCCAGCACAGCCTCTTTGTTATGTTCAAGGTTGGCCTACTACTTCATTGCCTCCTCCTCCTAAAGCAAATGTTTCTCATCATTTACCGTCAGTTGCTTCTCGTGTTGTACATTCTCCACGTGTAGCACCACAACCTTCCAGACCTGCAAGTCAGCATCCTCTATCTGCTACCCAAGTCTCTAAGTAACCTTGACATGGCTGATGAAGAAGATGTCCTAGCTGTTGAAACCAGAAATGCTCACAAAGCTCATACTTTCAAAGAAGAACCTTTCAAGCAGAATTCAAATAAAAGGACCTCAGATCCCACTTTTAATCGTTCATTTGTAAATACTTCCACTTCAACCCAAACTATACATTCTTCTCCTTTTTCTTCTTCAACTTCATTGCCTGAATTCAGTGTTTTGACTCGAATGGCCAATATTAAAGTTGGCGTTTCATTACTTGATATGGCGACAATCCCCAAGCAACAAAACCAAATAAAGGATTCCTTCAAGGAAAAGTTCATGCTCACATCCATTACTTGGAAGTTCAACCTGAAGAACTACCTCAAGAATAAGCTTTCGCCACTAACAATCCTTCCAATCCCTTTAAGACCTCTCCATATTATGTATCCATGAAATATAATGACAAAATTGCACATTATTGTCTGGACCAAATGTTAAGCCTAAGGTTATCATGGAAGAACATGGTCTTCAGTGTGTTGCCACACAATCTAACAGGGGTCCTAAGAAGGGTACCTAAGGGACAACTACTAGACCAAATCACAACAATGGAACAAAGACCCACTATCACCTTAGTCAGTGTTCCCTACTCTTTACGAAGTTTCACCGATGGGAGGAGTCCAGATATAAATTAAATCACTCAAATGATAGGATTAGTGGCAAGGGAGAAGGTGATTTCCAAAGCCCATTCAAAGGAAAGACTCAAATAAGGGCTTGGTTGCTTCAAAGGCAAGATAATGGCTCTCCAAGAAAGGCTTATGAGGAGGCCTAGACTTAGGAGGAAATGTTACTAAATACAAGGGATACTCCTAAATCAAGGCTTCCTAAGGGAATGGGAAAGACCTCTCTTAGGGTTATGTAAGATAGCAATAATATAAAGGTTTGGGACCACAAGAAAGACCTAGGAGAATCCAAGCGAGGCCTAGGGTTTGCAAATTTATAAGGGGAAAGATCCCCAATCAAACACCTAGGTCAAGCAAGGATGAGAGAGGTAAAAGAATATTTAATTTCCCACGAGTTTTCAAGAGCAAATAACCTTTGGAATGTCGCCAACCAAAGAAGCTTAGCGGTAAAATCGATGTTGGAACTAGGGCTTAGGGTTTCTCCTATTTGGAGGGCAAGTCGAGTGCTCATCAACACAACTGCCTACCAACTCGCTCTTAAAGACACACCTCCTAAAGCAATTTGGACTATGCCCTAGGTGACCTTCTACGTTTAGGGCAGAAAATTGGAAAAAGAGAGAAAGAAAGATGTTTTAGGTTGATCAACTAGGATTAGGACCAATGCCTGGACAACTGGGAGAAATGGAGTCAAGATTAGCTTTGATGAAAGAACTTTGCTAAACCAAGAAAACCTATGTAGCCTTCGCCAACCCTAGGAGGCAGCCATTCGACTACAAAAGGAATTTATACTTCGTTGGGTAAGAAAAGATGGATTTTCTATTGAGAAATGTAACTAGTATATGTCTTCATAATCATACTTGAGTCATGATGTAATGCATTTGTCAAAAAGAAAGAAAAGAAATTTTATTATTAAAAGAAAAATAGTTATGAGCTTGGGTTTCATGCATACTCATTTTGTTTCTAGGTCAAAAGCAGCCATTGAGTGCTCTAGGGTTAATGTCATGAGTCCTAGTCCATGTCATCATTTTATAGACCCTTCTTGAGCATTATATATTGAGAAATAAATTTGTAAAAGAGTCAAAATTGTAAAAATAGCCTCCTCCATCAAGTCGCTCTGCCCACTGTTCATGTCGGCCCAAACGAGCAGCCTCAAACCACTATATATACCCTAGCATTCGACCTGTTTTGGAGAGAAGAAAAGAAGGATTCAGTCTGCAGCTGGTAAGTCAAGGAAAGTGATGCAAAGTCTAGAAGAGGAGGAAAACATAAGTGATGAAGAGGAGGATGTTTATAAAGCTAAACAGATAGAAATTTTGTGTTTTTGTTCACACGTGCAAGTGAGACTGTGATATTGCATGACCGAAGTAGTTGCAGAAGAGAAAAATGTCAAGATTCTATTTTGAGAAGATTCACATTGTTTGAGTTGATTTTGGAAGATCAAAGCTTGTTGAAAGAAGATTACTTGGGAAGGCTGACTTGATGGATGGAGAGAGTCTATGGTTTTTGGTCAAAGGGCCAAGGTTGTCTCATTCGATTTGATTCTATAGAAGAAAAGAAGAATTTCTGGGTTTTCCCCCAAAAGAGGGGTTTTTCCATGGCTGAGTGCCTACATCTGGGGTTCATGTGTATGATCTTCATGTTTTTGTCATTTATTTGATGATAGGAACACTAAGATAATCAATAAAAGAATAATATAATATCATAGGTAAATGTCAAGTAAGAGAAATCAAAAGAGAACTTGCCTAATGCTGCCTTAAAAGGATTTCTCAACATGGTATCAGAGCTTGGTTCGTTGGCATAAGGCAGTTAGAAGGTCAAATCTGTAGTAGAAGGCTAGTTCCCTAAGGCCAAACTGCTAGAAGGAAAGTCTGAGCAGAAAAGTTGACATTCTGGGCATATCTACAAATTATATACCTCTGTAATTAGGCTGCAAGCTTGAGCAAGACAAGTGAAGTAGTTTGAAGAGTATAAAAGCATTGTTCTTGATGACCGAGAGGCTAGATTAATAGCTCATTCAAGGTCAAATCCTTTCGTAGAAGGAGCGAAGTCCTGAGCATAGACATTAAGGTCTGAAAGCACCTTTCTAATTTGAATACTGTGTCATCTCAGGAATCCAAAATCTTCAGAATTCTATACATCAAGGAATGGAGAGACATTTGAGGGCTAGACAGCTAGCAAGGAAAAGGACCTAATGCCAAGTTAATTGAAGGCACTGTAAGCATAATTAGAAGGACCGATTTGAAACTACAGTCACGAGACCTGTGCACATGTGTGGGTAACTGAATTCCATCTCAGAGCATCTTGAAAACCAACAAAGTATCTCTACATCTTGAAAACCAGCAAAGTATCTCTACTTGGAAAGAATCCAAGACCGAATTATGAAAAAGCCTTATAGGCCTAGTTGGAAAGCTTAAAATAAAATTACAGTCACCATTAAAATACAAACCTGTACTATGCACAGAAGCCAAAATACATGGAATAAAGGTGAAAAATCTGTGGATTACATAAGTAGATGTAGAATTCGATTTCTTGGTAAACATTCAAATCTTCCTTCAGTGACAGTCAACAACTTCTAGTGCAGTTCCTATTTGGGTAATTCTGAACACACTGATAAACTAAGAAACATAGCATTCATAAAGATATGACAAGTATATGGTTAGTAAAATACAATTTCAGAATTTTGTTAAAAGTAAATCTACTCTTCAAAAGAAGCAGCAGTAAAGGTCCAGAAGCAATCTTCAACAATGAAAAGAACTTGTTGTCTTGCACCAACATATGGAAAATGGCCTCATCAAAGTCAAGTATTGTTTTGCTCTTTATACCTCAATCTTCTAGCAATATTTCTTCAGTTTGCAAGGCGTTGAAGAATGTAACTAGGTCTGGTCTTCATAAACATATTTAAGTCACAATATAATGTATTTGTCAAAATAAAGAAAATGAAATTTTATTATTATTAAAATTGACTTATTAAAGCATGGGTTTCATGCTTGGGTCAATTGTTTTTTAAGTCAAAGCCTCCATTGTAGGGTTTTAGGGTTTGTGTCAAGTGTCCTTGTCCATGTCATAACGTAAAGAACCCTTCTTGGGAATTAATTGTCAAGAAAGAAATTTATTTTCTATTAAACTAATTCTTCTAGGCCTCCTCCACCAAGTCGGCCTCAAATTGGACAACTCAGCCTAAACTGGGCAGCAGAATCACTATATAAAGGCAGCAACTCGACCTCATTTGACACACACTCAACAAGTTCGATCTGCAACTTCAGGGACCAGAAAAAGTGCGAAATTCAAGGAAGAAGAGAAAGAAGAATAGCAAAGGAGAAGGAGGTCTCTCACAAGCATAAGAAGTCGAAATTTTCTCTCTCTTTTCCCACACGTGTGAAGTTGTGCAGCTTCTAGAAAGGGGCTGAAATTAGGCTGTTGGGGGTCGAAACTTTGCAACTGGGAAGTCGAATTTCTAGATCGGTGTTGGGCTGGAGCTACTGGATAAGAAGAGACTACTATATCATCTTGGAAGGCTGACTTGGTGGAGGAGGAAAGTCTGTTGGTCTAGGGGCTTGGTCCATCTCAATCTGAATTACTGAAGGAAGAGTTCCTAACTGGGTTTTCCCATATATAGGGGTTTTAGCCCTGGCTGTCCGCCTACATCTGGTGTCCCTGATCTTCATTTTTTTCTTTTGATAATTGCTTGATGAAACAAAGATAAAAGTGGAAGTTAGAACATAAGAAAGTTAATGAGGATATAGAAATATCACAAGTAATTATCAACACAAGAAAATCTTTCTCCCTTTCTGATTTTCTAACATGGTATCAAAGCTAAGGTGAAAGAATGAAGAAAAAGGCAAGTTAAGATATCTATCAAGGAAAAAGGAAATCAAGAAAAAGGGATATTAAAAAGGGGAAGCACACAAGGAGACAAGCCTACTATTTACAGGAACAATAACAAACTCAATGAAAGGAGAAAACAAATTGGAAGGAGCCTCCAACTACAAGGCTTGGAAAAAAAGAATAGATCTCATCCTCGAAAAGAACAAAGTTTTATATCTTGTTCAAGGAAAAGTCAAGAAGCCTATTGATGAATCAAGTAATGCAGAGAAAGTAAAGTTTAGAGAACTTGAAATCGTGGCTATGTATCTAATAGTGGGTGGAGTTAAGGAAAAAGAAAAATTAAAATGCAAAAGATGGAGAAAACAAAAGTTAACGCTTGGGAAAAAGCCTAGCATGAGCTCTACCTATTGAAAAATGTAACTAGTGTCGGTCTTCATAATTGTATTTGAAACATAATGTAATGTATTTATCAAAAGAAAGAAAAATAAATTTTATTGATTGACTTATTGAAGCATGGGTTTCATGCTTGGGTCAATGATCCTTAGGTCAGTCATAGCTTCCATTGAAGGCTTCTAGGTTTTGTCAAGAGTCAAAAGAGTGATTGTCACATTTATTAGACCCTTCTTGGGCTTTTGTATCATGTAAAGAAATTTATTTTTGAGTCAAAGAAGTCATTTTGTCCCTCCTCACCAATCCGACCCTGTCCTAGAGAAGTCGGCCCTATTGAAGGCAATTTGACCTCATGGAAGCAATCTAAATAGAGGGAGCTCAATTCATTTGGAGACACACTCACAAGTTCGATCTTCATAGAGATATAGGACGAAAAGGAGAGTGAAGTGCAACAAAAGAAGACATAATCAAAGAAAGAAGAAAATCGAAGTTTTATGGGCATCTCTCTCACGCGTGTGAAGTTTGCTAGGGTTACTAGCTGAAGCTGAGGGTAGAAATTTCTGAATTAGTTGCAGGTTAGAAATTATGAAGCTGGGTCTGAAATTATGAAGCTGGGGGGCCGAAATTCTAAAGCTGGGGGTCAAAATTCTAGATTGAAATTGCATTTGAAGAGCTGACACTTGGGAACTTTGACAGAGATCATCTACTAGAAGGAAGGGT
>APFE031396033.1:166858-181227 GCA_000404065.3 Pinus taeda | reverse complement strand
CTGAACAACTGATTTGCAAACATCCTAATTTCCCTGGTGGTGGCTCAAGTAACCTCATTAGATCAACCCTTATACTTTGTATTTACTAACTATCATTATCTCAGCCTAAATCCATGAACTAAGCTGCAAACTGTGACCAAAAACCAAGTTAAAGTCTCATCCCTAGACCATCACATTGTCTCGTTTTGGCAGTCTGGATGCATCACACCTCCCGTGTGTAGTAGGTGAGATGCATCCATGTTTCCCTGTGTTACAAGTGCGATGATCAGATAAGACTGTTTCTACCTCCATATTTTGGTTTTTTCTTCACTCTCTTCAACTTTATTCAGGAGTTTTGTTATCTGTGATTAGTATACCACTGTTGAAACTCCCTTCCTTTGCATTACTTAACCTCCATTGTATAAAGAATTCTGAATTCTTTTATGTATTTTCGGCATTTACAGTTCTCCTTTACAAAAAAGTAGCTTAATCAAACTGTCGTCTTTTGATTTGGAAGTGTCGCAAGTGTCGTTTTCAGTCAAAGAAAAGAATCCTACTCTTTTTGATGGTCAATTACACTATTACTCTTGTATTTGATTTGAATTAATAGTATTTCAAAGTGTCAAAAGCAATTTTCAAATTGAAGCTAAAAGTGTCGCTCTTAGCCTTCCTTTCGGTTTTTGAATTTGAAATCACAAAGTAGTCTTTCTTTCGTTTTTTGAATTCGAAATAGCAAAGTATCGTCTTAGTCTTCCTTTCGTTTTTTGAATTTGAAGTAACAAAGTGTTGTCTTTGTCTTCCTTTCGTCTTTTGAAAGGAAAATTGTTAGTACTGTCGCTTTGAAAGAAAAGATAGTTTAGATTTGTACTCAGCATTCCTTTTGTCAATCACACATTAAGAAAGTAGAAAAAAAATACATGCATGTGCATTTGCATTTAGACTGCTTGTTGATTTTGATTTAGGACAGTGCATCTAGTGTGTGCGCTCTGCTCTATGTTGTCAAAAATTCACTTTTGTTTCCCTAGTAGCTAGGATTTTCATTGCAAAAAGAAGAGTAAACAAATGTTTATCATCTTAGATTGCATATTTAGGATTTTTATATCTACATCACACGGTGAATCTTAAAGGAAAACTTCTTAAGAAAGATCAACTGTAAAATAAATTCAATGAACATAAAAGTGCTTTGGAACCTAATGCACAACATTTAAAAGTCTAGGCTAGAAACGTATTCTCGCGTCATAAACCCTAGTAACTATCGCTTTCATCATAGGTTGGGTGATTCCTCCTCTTTGAGATGACAAGTGCCAGTATGGACTTGTGTTCCCACACATCGTCGAGTATATATTGGGAGACCACAATAGGCTATATCCTTTATCCTTAAGAAGCCGTGTCTGCCGCCCTATCGATCGTAATGCACTGAACACAGCATTCGGGAAGATTGACTGTCGTACCGTAAAAAGTGTTCTGCGGTTTTGCGATTGGTTTGGTAATCCCTCTGTCCATATTTCCAGAGTAGTCTCTTTCGTTCCTTCTCAGACTCCTTAACATAAAAGGTCCATTTGAGCACTTGTCACTTCAAGCTCATTAAAAATCGAAGGCAGCTAGAGTCATCTTTAGCTTTTTTTTTACTCTTAAAAATTGAAAAAGCAAGTTGTGTCAAAGCATCTAAAATTCATTTAATTCAGAATCACATATTCCCCTTTTTATTTTGAGTTGATCAAGTAATCCGCAATCATGGAAGAAAGTTAATCGAAACCCCATCGTTCATGGAGACTAATGAGTCAACCATCTTTGACTCTGGAAACGAAACCATTACGGGCCAAGCGAACTCGTTTAACTGGGTCAAAGTCTCCTAGTTTGTTTGGAGCTTGTGTTTCAACATCCTCAGAGACTCCGGTTACTCCAACTATTTTTGGTATCCCTGCCTCTACAGAAGAAGTTCCGTAGTTACAAGAGGACATTAGAACTAATCCTAGTGTAACGGTAAACACTTCTGTTCCGGAACCAACTCCATCTAGGGTTGATTTGGAAGGTGTTACCCCTCCAGCACCTGTCGCTGCAGAATCTATACCTTCTTCGGCACCAGAAATATTTTACGGACCTGATAGTCTCCCTCTTCCTCCTGGATTGATTGCTATAGAAGAGATTGTGGAGGATCTTCCATCCAATACTCCATTGCATTTTGGAATTGGGATCACCCTATATCCTTCTACATTAGAAGTTAATCTCCCTTCATCGCAAATTCCTGTAGAATCGCTAGGAAATATTTTGGATAGACTCGATATGTTTTGACAACCATCGACATCTAGTACTGTGTCATTCAATAGAGCGGTAGTAGAACCACCTGCCGCCACTCTGACAATGTTCACTAGTATACTATCTGTCCCAACTAGCTATCAACCACTAGAGGAAGTCCATCCAGGGACTGTTTTGACAGTATGGTTTGTTCTCGTTTGTTCGTCCGGAATAGTATCTGGAATTTCTTATGTTGAGTCTCAGCAAATTGATCCTTTGCAACAGTATCAATTTGGGTAGTCTGGACTCCAATGGCCAATCTTTCCTTTGAGCACTGGATTGTCATTGTATGGGGGATAGTACACCCTTTCATTGTTCCCTCCGGGAGAACAACCATACGAGAGTTCACAATAGAATTCAGGTCAATTTGGAATCACATCTAGTGGTTGGGTGCCAATACTGCCTCAACAACCAAGAGTTGTATATTCAATGCAACCAAGTCTACCTATGTCGAATATCCCCACTACATCGGCTATTGTGACGGTGTCGCAAGTACAAGCGTTGCCTGTTGTATGCGAACCTCAAGTCTCTCAGGTCGTAATACAACAACCTCTTGTCTCCACGACACAACCACAATCATCGATTACTGGCTCCTTAACTGGAATGACTCAGACTCAAACAGGTACTATAACCCCTCATCTTGGTCAAACATCTAGTATTGGTCAACAGCAAATGGTCTCACAGCCATGGCTGGTGCAATATCAACAACCGCAATTCCAACAAGCTTACTGAGGACCTGAACAACAAAGATTTGTGGGTAATGGGAAGCCGTATATTCAAAATGGTCAACATCAATCATATCAAAATGGTTATGCCCATCAACCTTATCAAAGTTATCAGCATCAAATACATTATGCTGGTATGCAAAGACCCATTACTTAGGTGATCCCATCTTATCCTGGGTATGCTTCACCGAACCTGAATCAATAGTTGCCCTTCGTGGCGACTTTAGATTTACTGGATCTAAATCGGCTAAAAAATGATCCAATTTCTTATGCCCCTTGGTTGCCGGTGATTCCTCATAAACTTTCGTAAGATATTCCTAAATTCAATGGAAATCTGGGTGAAGATCCATCGAATCATGTGATGACCTTCCATCTGTGGTGTTCGTCCAACACTCTCAATGATGATTCGATTAGGCTTCGCCTTTTTCAATGAACGTTAACTGGTCTGGCAACAAAATGGTACATCGAATTGCCTAGAGCTTCATTTGATAACTTCAGCACCCTTGCCACCACCTTTTTAACCCATTTTCAGTTACCCGTAAGGTATAAAACAGGAATGGAGCTTCTTACCAATTTCAAGCAAACGACAACCACTCACATATCTGATCATATTCATGAGTGGCGATGTTGTCGTAGAATGGTAAAAACATATGTTCCTGATCAACTACTAGCTGAATGGTTTATTAAGTCATTGTTACCTTCTATTACAGAAGATGTGGCAAAGGGAGGAGTCGTCACTGAAGAGCAATTCATTGCTCGTGCGAAATATCTAGACTTGATCTATACTCAGTCTGGCACACTCTATGACAAAATCCCTGATGCTCCTAGACCAGAGTTTTCCATTCCTCCTCCTCCTAAATCAAACAAACACTCTCATGCCGGCGATGGCGTGATAGGTACGACTAGCACGAAAACCGTAAAGGATACATCGAAGAAAGCCTGTACGGTTTCTATTCAAAATGCAAATGAAGAACTTCTCACCTCGGAGGTTAATGTTGTGTCGATCGACAAAGGCAAAGAACCGAAGCAACTAGGAGGCAAGAAGAAAAAGAAAGGGAAAAAGAAGAAGCAGGATGATTTGTCTCCTAAAAAATCTTCTGCAAACCCTTCTAGGCAAAGGAAACCTCCTTCGGGGTGTCAGATATGTGATGAGGATCATTGGACGAGAGATTGTCCACATAAAGCTGAAATTAAGAAATTCTTTAAGAATTCCCAAGTGCTTATGTTGTCCATTTCAAAATAGCAAAATGATGCTTTGATATCAACAAGGAATAAAGATTATGAGAATCCACAGCTGTCGAACAACAAGGCTACTGATCAACCTAGTAGTTTGAAAACAACTTTGACTGAAGTTGTGCCACCCATCATTCCTGAGCTAACGATAAAGCCGCAAAAGGAGTAGTACACAAATAGACATTTAATCCTCGTACCAGAGTAGCACAAAATTATAATATAGTAGAGGACCTGGCCCAATCACCATCCGCTATGTCGACACTTGAAGTACTGCAAAATTGCCCCTCCCAAAAGTAGGCTCTATTATCAGCAATAGGTGGGATTGACCCAACGGATTCCAATCTTGTGGCCTTTAATCCAGAAAGGATATGAACCTCAGTTACCAGCTCAACTCACTTTCCTCATTCAAGTGAAAGCCCTCAACAAAACTATTCATCGAACAATTATTGATGAGGGGGCATCTACATGTATTATGTTAATGAGTTGCTGGAAAACTTTAGGCTCACCACCCTTGTTCCGATCGTCAACGACGTTAAAAGAATTTGATGGACGGAAATACACTCCATATGGGATTTTCAGTAACTTGCAAGTTGAACTGGGGGGGAAAAACAATAGAAATTGATGTTGAAGTTATCGATGGAAACCTCGATTACAACATCCTACTGAGAAGGCCCTGGATTTATGCTATGGTTGCTGTTGTGTCAACATAATTCAGAAAGATTGCATTTCCTTTCCAAGGAGGAATTAAAATCGTCGACCTACAAACCTTTCTGCCCAACAGTTCACAAGTTACAGGAAGCATCCCGATGAGCCATGGAAGCTCTCAATTGCTTCAAAATATCATAGTAGTCCTGCTAAAAGACCCTACATTGATGGGTACTTTTGCCCTATGCCTCCAAACAATTTGGCGGAAGTGGCCACGGTAGGAACCTGCAATATGGTATCTTCTATTCAGAAGATTTCCAAACACGATGTTAGCATGGATCATCACCAGGTATTGCCTCCAAGCCCAATAGAAATATTGTAGCAATCAATGTTCTCGGCATGGGAGGCAAACCCAAATCAACGTTCATCGAGCATTTGGGTAGATAGGTCTAAGGAATATGGTACCTCTTCAAATCCTTGGTCGCATGTACATTCTACAGATGAAGGAATTATTTAGTCGATGATGACAGAGGGGGCACCATGGGAAGATTACCACCATCGTTCCCATCTTTCGGATTGCAATGAGGATTACTGCAGCGACCTTAATCATCCTTCGATTTTTGATTTTCTATCAAATACTGTAAATACGGTGGATTCCGAGAGAAATCTGTACAATATTGAAGAATTGTCGCCATAAATATCTCGACCAAATCAGATGTTGTAGAGAATATTCATGTCGGCAAATCTTGTCCTTCTTCAAAACTTGAAGTATATTACGCTCTCTTCACGAGTTCAGAGACGTCTTTGCATGGTCATATGAAGAAATGCCAGGCATTGACTCGAGCATAGTTGAACATGAAATTAAGATGTATCCAGATGTCAAACCAATACGACAACGGCTTCGACAGGTGCACCTGAAGAAAGCCACTGCCATCAAGGCAGAAGTTGAAAAACTTCTCCATGCTGGTTTCATTTACCCGGTTCCTCTAATTGATTGGGTATCAAACATTGTTCCTGTGATGAAAAAGCAAGGAACGATTAGAGTGTACGTCGATTAGAGGGATGTAAATTAAGCTTGTCCAAAGGACAACTACCCTACACCCTTTATCGACCAGATAATTGATGAATGCGCCAGATGCAAAATATTTTCGCTTATGCATGGATTTTCCAGGTATAATAAAATAAATATCCGCCCATAGGACTAGTCAAAGACTGCATTTATTTATCCGTGGGGCACATTCACATACTGCAAGCTACCTTTTGGTTTAAAGAACGCAGGGGAAACCTTCAGAGGGCAATGGATTATGCCTTCCATGACATCAAGAACATCATTCAACCATACCTTGATGATCTTCTGGCTCATTTGCGAAAGCAGATCGATCATCCGCAGCATTTGAGAGAAATATTTCTACATTGCCGACACTACAAGATACGACTCAACCCATACAAGTGTGCGTTTTGTGTTGGTTCTAGTCGTTTACTTGGCTTTGTAGTTTCAAAGGATGGAATTCACCTCGACCCATGTAAGGTTCAGACAACCATTGATCTACCTCCACCTTCAAATTTGCTTCAGATTTAGAAACTCCAAGGGAAAGCAAACTTTCTGAGGAGGTTCATTCCAAATTATGTCGAACTTTCTAAAGGTTATGCGCTTCTGTTGAAAAAAGAAGTACCCTTCAACTGGGATCAGGTTGCGCAAGCTTCCTTTGATGCTCTAAAGGAATCCCTAATAAAAGCATCATTAATGTATGCTCCTGACTATCAAAAAGACTTTAACCTGTACCTCACTGCGACAGATATGACCATCGCAATGGTTTGAGTTTAAAAGGACAATGGAATAGAACATCTTGTCTATTATTTAAGTCAAAACTTAAATGATACAGAAAGCAAGTACTCCTATATTGAAAAGCTGGCTCTCGCAGCTGTTCAAGCAGTACAGATATTTCGACACTATGTCCTCTTTCGAAAAACTACCATTTTGTCAGATTGCAACCCAATGGCTTACATCTTGTCGCCACAGTTTCTTGGGGGCAAATATTCAAAATGGATAGCAATTTTGCAAGAGTTTGATCTGGAATTCGTAATATCCAAATCAAAGAAAGCTTTGGTTTTTGCAGAGTTACTATGTGACTTCCCATCGTCGTCCAAAGATTCAACATCCAAAGCAACAATTGTGGATGAATATTTGTTTATGATATCTTCAAGCGATCCGTAGTATGGAGATATAATAATCTATCTCCAAACCCAAACATATAGGTCTAATATCTCTCACTCAGAACAACGACGTACTTGATACCAAGCAAAAGACTAGATGATCGTCGGTGATACACTTTACTATCGTGGTATCGATACAGTTCTGCGAAGGTGCCTCACCCATGAGGAGGCCGAAAAAGTCTTGAATGATTGTCATTCAGGTGCATGTGGGGGGAATCAATATGGTTATGCTACAACACAAAATATTTTACGAGCAGGATACTTCTGGACAACAATGTTCAAGGATTACATAACAGTAGTCAGAAGTTGCCATGCTTGTCAAATCTTCGACTGCAAAACCAGAATACTACCCACACCTCTGTAGCCAGTAGTTGTTGTTGGGCCATTTTCCAAATGGGGCATAGATTTCATGACATGTAACCCCACCTCAACCGGGGGGAATGGGTATATCATAGTCGCAGTTGACTATTTTACAAAATGGGCCGAGGCGATGCCTACATTAAACAACAACGGCGAAACAATTGCTCTTTTCTTTTTTAATCATGTAGCCTCCAGATTCGGTGTTCCACAAGCTATAGTCACAGATCATGGATTGAATTTCCGCAATCACATGATGGTTGAGTTGGCTGCCAAATTAGGACTGTCTCACGATAGCTCTACTTTGTATTATCCGCAAGCTAATGGGCAAGTTGAGGCGATCAATAAAGTCCTGAAACGCATGCTGCAAAGGATGATTGGAGTCCATAAACGGAGTTGGCACCTAATCCTGTACTCAGCCTTGTGGGCATACCGCACATTGGTGAGAAATGTGACCGGATTTACACCCTTTCAGCTGGTGTATGGCTTGGAAGCGATCTTACCAGTTCAGTGCGTACTTTCGTCCCTCAAGCTCGCGATCAACCTTATCCCTGGAACTTCAGAAGAGGAGGCTCATTTCTTGGAATTAATCCAACTGGATGAAACCCGTCGTGATGCCACCTTGGCTAATGAAGCACATAAGAAATGCTTCAAGGCGCAGTTTGACAAGAATGTCAAACCTCGTGTCTTCTCAGAAGGTGACCTGGCCTTACTTTACGACCAGGAATCCGATAAATTGGGAGCAAGTAAGTTCCAGTCTTTGTGGATGGGTCCCTATATTGTTAAGTGAGTATTAGCAAAAGGAGCCTAAGAGCTAGTAGATTATGATGGGATTCCACTATCGCAACCTCAAAACGGGTTGTACCTTAAGAGTTACTATTCTTGACTCAACGTAGTAACCTCTTCATATGCTTTTGTTACATTTTTTTTTTCATTAAGAGTGATCATTTTGGTTAGGTAATCCACTTTTGCATTTTTTTGCAGATGTCAAACCTATTGGAATCATTTGTTGGATACGTTGACGGAGCAAGTCGTAGTACATGGAACCTATCTTCTGCAACTTAGGCCATCTTTGATCCAAGCGGTGAATTAGTGAGTTTCAGAGGGGTATGTATTGGTCAATTGATGAACAACATCACTAAATACAATGCGTTGATATAGAGCTCGTCTCTGATGCCATCGCGCGTGGCATACGCTAACTTGTCGTCAAGCTAGACTCACAACTCATCATTCTACAGCTTACCAACATCTATTCCATTCGGAATCCAGCTATCTATTGTATGTTCCTAAGGGTCAAGATTTTGGAAAGGTAGTTTGATTCTATTCAATATCAACACATTTCCAGAAACTTAAACACATTAACTAATTCATTAGCAAATTTTGTTAGATAGACATTTGCAACATTTGTAAAAGAAAATCATTTCATCAATATTGGCATCAGGATCATATAACTTAACCAAAATAAAGCTCCGAAAATAAAATATATATATAACTGTTTATAGTTTGTACATATTGTTCTGTGTACAGGGCAAAATTGGTCGTATGACCCAAAAACTCAAAATGCAAGGGGCACCCTAGTCTAATGGTGCTGGTGATAACAAGTCACTGCCTGTGTAATCATGCGTAACAGCCTAGTCCATCAGCTCGGCACGCCATTGGTATGGCGCTATAATCTTAGAGGTAGCTCATCGGTCCTCACATCTAGAATACCAAGGGTGAGACCCTCGATCTGGTCCTGTAACATTGCAATAGTCTCGACTACATCCAGATCGCGAAGGACAACCCTCCCTATGGCCTCTCCTACTGGAACGACAGTTGCTGCTCTCAAGCGCACTGTTGGTTGCACTGGTCTGATATCTACATGAGCACATGAGTTTTGATTAGTCTTGATAAACTTTTGAAAGGCACAAGAACATTATAAAAGAAATAAACAAAGATATGGTCAGAAATTTTTACCTATGACACCCCACTGCTCGCCAATCGTCAACACCAAATCTGGGTCACCCCGGAAATCCATCCCAGCATACGAACACTCGGCCTAAACCATCTGGTGATGATTGAACCACTTGAAGAAGGCATCAAAGAAGGAAACATGTGATTGACCAGCATGTCTGGCCATAAGGTCAACCCACCTCTGCATTCGTGGCTCAGTCGGTGGTGGCAAACCAAGTGAAATGTACTGTGGCCGCATCAGTGGGATCTTCTCCAAGGCGAAAGCAGTCAGAATAGAACCATAGCCAAATTTCTTGGATCTTCCATTTTTCACCTTGGTAAGCTGTTCTTTTATCACCGGAAGTACTGCATCACACCAGTTGAATACCTTTGGTTCGAGGCATTCCAAAGCGTACTGCATATAGGACCTGTTGGCCAAGTGAAGGGCCAAGCTACTAGCAAATCTAGCAAAGGTGAATAAAATAGTCCTCAAGGACTGGTCGGTGACATCTCGGATATTGATCTTGCTGTCCCTACTCAACTGAGATCCTTCTCTACAGTATCGATGAATATAATCCCTCACAGATTCGCCCCCACGGGTGGAACCTGATAGTGAGAGAGGGGCACCACGCCTCGATAAACCGGTCAAGAAGTAGATGTCCTCAACAGTCAAGGGGATGGATTTGCCTCTAATCTGGAACACTTGGTTGGTAGGATCCCATGCATCAAGGAAATATTGCAATAAGTTGATATGTTGCCTCATGCTAGATATGTGGAAGAACTTGAGCAAGTCGCAGTTCCGCAATGCAGTTACCATACCCGAATCATGTAAGGCAACCATGTCCTCTTCTTCATGCTTGTGTTCATGCCATGTAACAACCATTTTGCTCCGATGAATCTCTGAAAAGAAAACAAGAGAAGAATTAGGATCTTGATTTGGCAAAAAACAGGCAAAATTTCCTTGAAAAATCAGTGCAAAAATTTTCCTCCTTGCGCCCATTGCACCCCAGCTGTGTACTGGGTGATATGCATACTGACTGGCCAATGGCCAGCCTAGTATGCATCGCACCTTTCGATGTATACTATGTGCGATGGGGGCAGAACGAATTGTTCAAACCCTAGAGGCTCAGAAAAGCAGGAAAACATGCTCAGAATTCAGAAAGGAAAGAATGTAATTGAAGAGCTCAGGTTTAGTTCTACCTGGTCTAGACGGTGCCAAAAATCGTCCACAGAATCTCCCGGAATCAGCTGATGAAAATCAAGGGGGGAAACACCTCCAAAGTTCCAACAATCCAAAATTCATATGAAATGGTAAAATGAGGGGTAAAAACTACTTTTAAGTTACTTTTCACGTAATTCAAGTAGGGTATTAATGTTTTTACTCATTTTTCAAGCGTGTATTTTCATTTCTAATCAGTTTGATGGAGCAATTGAACAGGTAGTACAACCGTCAAAAGAACATAGTGTTAACGGTGAATCGAATATCAATGACCATTATCACGAGTAGTTTTACGCGAAGTTCAAGCTCGTTAAAAAATAAACCTAGCAATGAGCATATGTTTCACCATAGTTTAAGCTCATTAAAAAATGAACCCACCTTTAGTAAATAACCATTGCGATCACATTATCATCAACTTTTGAGCCTTGGTTGTGTTCTTACCATCACCTCCACTCTTTTTTTAGCCAGTCATACACATCCATTTGATTCTTTACCCCTTTTGAGGAACAACTGCAATGAGTGATTCTGTTAGCCATCTTCTTTACACTACCGTGATTGAAAAGTTCCAAACCTTACCTGGAACCAGCTGCTATCCAAAATCATCACTCGTTCCTCAAAAAACGAGTCTTCTTTAAGCTCTTTTCATATGACTCATAAAATATGAAAAGATTTCCGCGCAATTGGCCTCTCCAACTCATTAAAATGATCACAAATGCTATCCCTCCTCTAGATTTTAATATTTTTGGACCTGAGGGATTATTACACAAAAGGATCGAGCACTTGTCTTGTTCGGCTTGTTAAGACTATTGAAAAGTCATCCCTTTCGTATTATTTTACACTTTTTTGTACTTAAGGGATTACATTACGAAAAAGGAATACTAGAGTTTCCTTTCCGTCCCTTTTCAAACTCTCTAAAATTGAAAAAGGACCGAGTTATCTTTGTCGTTAAACTCGTTAAAACCAATAGCGACAAACTTGTCCATGCAGGCAATAGCGAGTTTCACTGTCGCTAGGCTCGTTAAAACATAGTGATGGGTTTGCCTGAAGGGAAAATTATAGAACAAGCATATGTTATCCTCCTCAAGCTTGACAAAACTAAAGAGGTACTAGTCAGAAATGACTGGGGAAAAATTCGGAAGAAAACTTGAAAAAAAATTATTGGTAGCAAGTCACTCTTGAACATGACACTTTCACTCCATCACCATGATTGAGTCGGGTTGGGTTATTCCGTTCACCAGTCATATCACCATTGGTCCACCGTACCATCCATTTTTGGGGTTAACGCTACCAATCCATTTCAGTGTTGTCGATATGTTCAAGAGAAGTCGCTCAGAGAATTCACCGACCCAGCTTGTGTCTCATCCTTTGTAATACCTTTATGCTTCATTCATTCATGATCGCCACCCTGAACCTTGTATCGTCAGATCGTTTTCACCTCCACAAAGTCATTTTCTCCATTCCATGTCATAGATGTGGGATTCATCAATGCCCTCCTACGACGGGTCACTTCTTGTCGACATCAGCTCATTATCCAAGAAGTTGACTTAGGAACAACCCTTTCAGTACCTTGAAGCTTGCATGCCTCAATGGAAAGTTTCTCACTTCTGGCGACAGGTTTACATCAATGACCTTCGACCGAAAGATTTTGCGTGGTGTTCGACATCGACTCATGTATTCACACCACGTGAATTGTGCTGCAGTACCTTTAGGGTCATTATAATTATCGGTGATTCCTCTCATGCCTATTAACATCTTACATCATTGGTTGGTAATCTGGCGATGTCTTTCCATGTTCGACGCCAGAACATCTTTTCACATGGATCAACTTGTACTTTGGGTGAATATTGAACGAGTTTTAAAGACCCCAGATCTAGTTTCATCCATCCGTGCTGCGATATATCCAGGAAAATAAAGACATCAAATGTACATCATTGCTGCACAGATTATCATCCAAGCCAAAGGATGATGGCTCTACTAAAATCATCAATCTTCCACACAGTCAGTTTTCTGTCCTATGTACTTGAAAATGATTTATAAAGCTAAGCATGGGAATGCCCGCCTCAGCTAGATCATGAAAATATTATGAAGACAATGTATTGTATTGTATCTTATTACAGGTCTCCTTCCAATTCGAAAAAAACCTTGGATCCTCATGATAAGAATTTCACCTGACATCAAAAGGACTTACGACCTCATGCTTTAGGGGGCAACTGTTATAGAAATATTTGGGCACTGCAACCCCAATCAAATATGTCCATAAACCAAGGGCTTCTAAGTCCCTAAAAGTGTTTCTTCATACCCTAAAGGAGCAAGGTCAGCTGATTACATCATCTCCCAGAAGTTCTCCCTAAAAAACTACTCATAACTGGTCAAAACTGGACCATACAGACTGCTCAGTGCTAAGGGTGCGATGCATCTCACCTACTGTTACCACTCAAGTTGTCCCTAAGCTCCTGAAGGGATACAACTGAGGTAACCACAAACCAATCTTTGGATTACAGGTTCTAGCCCACCTGTAATCAGAGAGGGCTCTCTCTTGATGATTTAGCTTTGTTGATGATGATTTTAGGCTAGCTATTGGGTTCAATGGGTTTTGTTTAGGTTTGGATGGTGTTTGAATGGAAGGAAGATGCATTCAAGCAGAGAGGCATGCATAGAGTGATAAGTTTCAAACCATTGGGCATGGAGTCAAGGAGTAGGACCGCAGGTAGGCTTTCTTGATCACAAGAGGAATATGGAGCAAGGTAGCTGCACATGGAACAACCTTCAAGCTAAAGAGATGGAGTGAAATGTAAGGAATGAGAGGCAATTAAGAATCTCTCAATCAGCTTAACAGAGGGAAGGAAAATGAGCTCTATCTAGGAGCAGTTAAGAATCCTTGGATAATTGTCATACATGGTGAATTAGGGCAAATATGAGCGAGGTGGAATTCATATTTATTCCTAAAACAGATGAAAAACATAAAGAAATAGCAGAAATTGAGCATAGAGTGCAATTAAACAAGTTCTAAGATAATCTTTCTTTCTGTTGTTTAGATAATGATGTATGAATGGAAAAAATAGAGGTAAGAAACACTTATTGGGTCATGTACCAGCACAAGAATTCCACAGTCACTCTTCAACCATTAAACATTGTACACAATTCATTCTCCAAGCTCGTAAGAAGTCTTTGATTATAGAAATTATCAAATATATAGTGCGAGTCTCTGCTTAAGAAAAACATCCAACCAAATAAAACCAACCCTCTTCACATTGTTCAGGGCTATCTTTATAGGTAAAATATCCAGAAGTATTTATTACAACCGACCTAAACAGGTCTGCAGGAAAAAGTTTTTTAAACCTAAACTTGTGCTGAAATTAAATGCAAATAAAATATCTGTTGAGTTGTGCTAGAAGCAACTGGATCAAAAAGAGTTAATGTAGTTTCCTCTGTGACTTGGTGCAGTGCTTTTGTAATAACTGAGCATTGAGCTTTGGTCCACTGATCTTATGTGAGTTTTAATGTGCAGTCACTGTGATGATGAGCTTTGAATGGTTCCTTAATTTCCTCTTGACTTTCAAGGATTTCTTTTAATGTTTTTATTCGCCTCGAGCCCTAAGAAGATCTTCACTGATACACTTCGCCGCAACAATTATACTCTTTGACATGGATTTTGGCTTCACATTTGCTCTGATACTCTTTAATGCCTGAATCGGGTCTCTCTCTTTCTTCTGATACGTTAAAACTGCAGAATCGGGCCTTTTCTGCTATTTTCGGCGCAAAAACAACTA
>APFE031396033.1:136923-163375 GCA_000404065.3 Pinus taeda | reverse complement strand
ATAGTAGGAATGCCCAAAGATGAAGGAAATCTGGCTTCCATGCCATATACTAGCTCATAAGGGCTCATCCCAATGGATTTCTTGGTTGAAAGTCTATCTGCCCACAGGGCATTTGTGAGCTTCCTATGCCAACTCTTTTTGTTTTCTTCCAGCACTTTTTTTATCATGTTGATGAGACTTTTGTTGGATGATCGGCCAAGCCATTACCTTGAAGATAATAAGTTGAAGAGTGGCCCAAGGTAATGTGAAATTTATGACAGAATTTGATCATCTTTATGGATTTTAAAGCAGTAGCATTGTCAGTGATGATTTTCTCAGGGCAGCCAAATCTAGAAAGGATATTGTCTTCAAGGAACCGGATAATAGTGGAGTCATTGGCTTGCCTACATGGGATGGCCTCAATCCACTTGGTGAAATAGTTGGTAGCTGTTAAAATCCACTTGTGCTGGCCTGAAGAAGAGGGGTGGATTTCACCTATGAAGTCAAGACCCCATTGCTGAAAAGGTTGTTCAGTTGAGATAGGCTTAAGGGGCAAAGGGAGCAGTTTTCTTTTTCCTTCAAAGATTTGGCATTTGTGACATGAGACAACAATTTTTTTGACATCTGCAAATAAAGAGGGCCAATAATAACCAGCCCTTAAAATCTTGTCAGCAGTGGATTTCCAATATAGATGCCCTCCATAGTCCCCTGCATGGAACTCTTTCATGATGCTGTTGGTTTCACTTATGGTTAAATAGTTTAGCAGTATTCCTTCATGGTTTTTCCAAAATAGGGCACCATCTAAGACACAAAACTTTAGAGCTTTCATCTTAAAAATCTTTTCTTGGTTCTAGACAATCCTGGGGGAGCACACAGGTTTAACAATACATAGCAAATATCGGCATACCATGGGGATTGTAGAAAGGTTTCACTGATCTGTGGAGTCGCCAGCTCCTGTTCATTGTCCAGCTGGTTGATGTATAAGGCCTGAAGATTTGTTTCGGACATTAGCTTGGCTAACCCTTGTCCCTTTATCAGCTTTGTGGGTTTTATCTCAATGTCATATTCAAGAATACTGGAAATTCATTTGCCTCTTTTTCCTTCTAGTCCCTCTTGAGTTAATATGTCTTTTACAACAGAGTTTTGGACATAAGCAATCACATGTGAATACAAAATATAAACTCTGAAGTCTTTGATGGCTTTGAGAAGGGCATGGGCCTGTTTTTCCATGATTTGGTATTTTAAAGGTGCATTTCTTAAGGCTCGGCTGAAAAATGCAATAGGCTTTTCATTTCCTTGATCATCCTTTTGCAGAAGGACAACATCTATCGTGTGTTCCGAAGCAAAGGAAAAGATGATAAAATCCTTGTCAAATTGTGGACTTGTGAGTACGTGCGTTTGAGTCAAGGCGGCTTTGATACTCTCAAAAGCCTGCTTGGTTTCCAGAGACCATCTTACCTTGGCATCCTTTTTTTAACATGTTACTTAGCAGTCTTATCATTTCTGCTAAGTTTGGGATAAATCTCCTTAGGAAATTGATCTTTCCAAGGAATGCTTGCAACTCTTTTATGTTTCTTGGGTATGGAATTTGAAGGATTGCTTGAATTCTTTCCGGATCGATTCTGATACCGTATTTTGAGATGATGTAGCCTAGCAACTTACCTTCCTCAAGGCCAAACAGGGACTTCTTGGGGTTCAAGGAAATGCCATATTTCCTGCATGTTATGAAGATCTGACTTAAGTGCTTGAGGTGCTCTTGATCAGATTTGGAGAACGGGGTTAAGTCATCAAGATAGACGACAAGGAATTCATGGATTTCCTTGGAAAATACAATATCCATTGCCCTTTGAAAGGTAGCACCAGCGTCCTTTAGCCCGAAAGGCACTTTAACATATTTAAATGTTCCCCAGGGTGTAGTAAAGGCTATCTTGTCTTGGTCATCTGGGTGAACAAGTATTTGATTGAAACCTGAGAATCCATCTAGTAAAGAAATCCTAGAGGAACCTACTACTGCTTGTAGGATGTGGTCCATTTTAGGCAGAGGGTAGTGGTTTGTTAAAGAGACTTGGTTTAAGTTTCTTAGGTCTACACACAGTTTGATTTCACCTGATTTTTTCCTTGTGGGAACTAGATTGGATACCCATTCAGAGAATCTGATGGGTGCTATAATACCTGCTTCAAACATTCTCTTTACTTCCTTCTTAATGAGAGGAAGAAGCATAGGGTTTATTCTTCTAAGTTTATGCTTGAATGGTTTTTGATTTGGCTTTAAGGGAATGGTATCTTGAATCACTGAGGTGTCATAGGACTTCAAGTCCTCATAACTCCAAGCAAATACATCTTGGAACTCTTTGAACAAATCCACATACTTTGGCTTTTGATCAGGGGGCAGATTTTTGGACAACTTAATCATTTTGGGCTGTTCTGCTGTCCCTATGTTTTGTTCTTCTATAGCAGCAACTAAAGGCTCCATTTTCGGCTTTTTGGGTACATCATTGTCATCAAACATATCTTCTAATGGAGTAAGGCCAGCAGGAAAAAAATTATTATTCAGATCAATGAACTCAGCCTCTGCTTTGGCGATTTCCTCTAAATGCATATGTTTCAGCTGTTCTATGTTTGCATTGTCAAAAACAGTTGGGTTCAGGATTTTTATTTTGTTGTTACAGCCTGTTGATTTTCATTTGTTTGTTGTTGGGAATTGTTCACTGCCTCCATGTCAATGTTTAAATTTGAAAACTCGCCCTCAAGGGTGAGGAAATTGTTAATGTGGGCATCATTTTCAAATACTTGCCAATCTCTAATATTGTTAGGAACAGTGGGCCTATGTTTTATCTTAGCAGTAAAATGGTGATTTGGCTCAAAGGGAAGCTTGCATGTACTAGTAAAAGTGGCTAGGCTGTGGGCATGTATGTTATGGTTTCTAGAAATCTTGGCAAGCTCGGATTCAACGAAGGTGTTAAGTATATCTGTTGCAGCAGTCCTATAGGCCCTCATCCTATTATCATTAGTAACGAAGTTGCCCTTCATTTGTTGGAAGATCAAATCGGAGTCACCTAGAATGGACACTTTTGTAGCTCCTAGAAGTTTGAGCAGTTTTAGGCCTAAGAGGAGAGCTTCATATTCTGCCATGTTGTTGGTAGATCTGAAATTTAGTTTGTAGGCATGGCCTTCTGCATGATTGTCATCTGTATTGTGAATCCATACACTTGCCCCTGCTCCTAACTTGTTGACAGAACCATCAAACTCTAAATACAATGTAATTTCTTGTTGTTGGTTTGTATCAAGAGTTTCAGTTATTTTAGGATTGGGTAGATCTAGAACTTCAGTTTGAGAGGGTTCTTCTTGTTTACTGGCTGCCCTGACTATTGTGACTATTTCATGGGCACAGGCAACCATTTCTTCATTTATGCATGTCTCTAGCTCTGAAGCTAGAGGCTTCTCATCAGTTGGAGGATAGTTATCATCATTGAAAAGAATACATGAATCCATATCATAATGGATTGAGTAAATTGGAAAATTTTGGGGCATCTCCTCACTACTCACCACATACTTCATCAGTGTTTCTCTATACAGTCTCTTTGGTTTTCCAAAGACAGATATAGTGGCATAAGAGAGGTTGAGTTGAAGGGATCCTTGTAGTTTTGCTCCCCATGATCTTGATAGGAGCATACCATATTTTGTTGGAATGTCAGCAACTACTACGTCCATTAGGATTGCCTTGTTGGGAAATTGGACTAAAAACACACAAAGGTATTTGATTAAGCCTAAGCATTTGACTTGGCTTGAGTCAAAGGAGTATAGATCCTTGTAGGGTCTTGTGACATCAAGGTTTAGCTTTTCCATCACAACTTTGGGCATAAGATTGTGTGAGGCACCTGAGTCAAACATATCATTGTGCAAGATTTTGTCATGTATGTGCAGACTGACGTAAAAAGGTGGAACATATCCATATGTTGTTTTTCCATTAACTTCTGGACCAAATAGTAGCTCAGGGGTATCATCTAGAACATTTACATCATCCCTGACCTCTGGTAGTTGAAGTGATATTTGAATTTGCTGCCTATATACATCATGTTTGGCAAGTTCTGAGAGGGGGATGGATATTTTAAGTTTTCCAATCTCTGCTTCTAAATTGAATGGTTTTTCTGATGGATTCTTAGCGTTAATAGTAGCATATTTCTCTTTTTCCAGAATACTCTCTATATTCTCCTTTGGATTGTCTATGCTATGGTGAATGACAGTTTGTGGTAGTTCTGTCTTGGGAAGATTTTTTGGAGTGTCGTTCAAATTTTCTTTTGAGGAAGAAGAAGGTAGAGGCTGATCAATAGGAGGTTGTATGTCTGATATGTCCTCTATAGTTACCTGATGCGGCTTTGGGACAGCAATATCAGCTAGTTCTTTTATGAAAACCCTGCATTTAATCTTATTAGGTTGTTTGTTGTCCTTCGTTTTGCTAGGTGCAGGGATATCAATGGTTCTTGTTCTCAGCTTATATTGTTTGTGGACCTCATATACAGCAGAATCATAGCCTTGTTTAAAATCAAAAGACTCTCCCGTCTTGGTCTGAAATTGTTTTATATCAGGGTAGTCTTGGTCTTCTTGAGTGAGAAAGATTTGCTGCTCATTTTTCGAATCTATCAAGTTTATGTGAGTCTCTTCTGTGGGCTCACCAGATGTGGATGCCTCTGCGTATGTTTCTTGGAAAGGAGGCCTAATATCATGGTTGGGACTAGCCCTTCCAGCATTTGTGGTTTGATTTTTCCTGAAGTTTGGATTTCTTATGGTGTTGGACTGTTGTCCTTCCCATGATGATTTTCTCTCAACACTCTCTACTCTGTCTCCTAGCCTGTGCATGCCATTGATAATAGCATCCAACTTCTGTTCTAAGGCTGAGGGTTCCTCCTTAAAGGTATTTCTCCTCTCGGTTCTAGCTCTGTTTCTTTTGGCAATTAGGTTTGCCTCCACACTAACAGCAACATTTTGCATCTCTCCAAGGCTTTGAGGGGCTCTTTCCCTTAGCTGATAAGCCATTTCAGCATCAAAACCATCAGGGAATTTGTACAAAGCAAGATCAGGTGGATGTCTTAAGTTTTGTGGTATTGCATTGTAAACATTATTGAACCTTGCACAGTAATCCAAAACAGTTTCCTGAGGGCCTCTTTTGATAGTGTCATATTCAGATAATATGTGCAAGGGGTCTTTCTTTTTCTCCCACCTATTGATAAAGGACTGATATAAGGCTTCTAGGTCTCCTATGGAATTGGCTGGGAGTGCTCTAAACCAGGTCCTGACATCACCGGTCAAACTTTGGACAAAATTATTCATTCTTACAATGTCATCATCAACCTCATAACTCTCAAAATAATCCTGCATTTTCTTTGTATGTTGTAGGGTTGTGCAGGAATTTGTGCCATCAAAATAGGTAATTTTAGTCTGGTAATCCTAAGGCATAGCCCCAAGATTTGCAGGCAGCTGTAAGGGTGCATATCTATTAGCCATATTAACGGGGATAAGTGTAACAACTGGGGCAACTGGGATAATTGGAGTAGTAGTGATGGTATTCGCAGTGGATGGAGGTGTGGAAATAGTGGTTGGGGAAGTAGATGATGAACACGGGGAAGTAGGGTTTGAACGGAACAAAACTTTAACAGGGGTTGCTAAATGGTTACGCTGAACTGTTTCAGGACTAGAAGCAGTCAAACCTTCTTGATGCTCTTGTTTTCGAAGGATCTTAGGAATTATATTGGGGTTATAAAAAACAGCTGGGGGATTTGGATCTAGATTTGATCTTGTGTAACATGAATGCTTCTTGGGAGCCAACTTCTAGCTTGTATTTTGGGAATTTTTCTAAGAATACAGGTTAACCGAAACTTTTAAAGGTCGGTTTCTTCCTCTGTGGAGCTTCAGACTGGTTTTGTGAGATTATCTGAGGAAGTCCCCAGCAAAGTCGCCATTATGTTATCACTCAGGTTGTCCCTAAGCTCCTGAAGGGATACGGCCGAGGTAACCACAAACCAATCTTTGGATTACAGGTTCTAGCCCACCTGTAATCAGAGAGGGCTCTCTCTTGATGATTTAACGTTGTTGATGATGATTTTAGGCTAGCTATTGGGTTCAGTGGGTTTTTTTTAGGGTTGGATGGTGTTTGAATGGAAGGAAGATGCATTCAAGCAGAGAGGCACGCATAGAGTGATAAGTTTTGAACCATTGGGCATGGAGTCAAGGAGTAGGACCGCAGGTAGGCTTTCTTGATCACAAGAGGAATATGGAGCAAGGTAGCTGAACATGAAACAACCTTCAAGCTAAAGAGATGGGATGAAATGTAAGGAATGAGAGGCAATTCAAAATCTCTCAATCAGCTTAACAGAGAGAAGGAGAATGACCTCTATCTAGGGGCAATTAAGAATCCATGGATAACTATCATACATGGTGAATTAGGGCAAATATGAGCCAGGTGGAATTCATATTTATGCCTAAAAGAGATGAAAACATAAAGAAACAACAGAAATTGATCATAGAGTGCAATTAAAAAAGTTCTAAGCTATTTTTTCTTTCTGCTGCTTAGATAATGATATATGAATGGAAGAACAGAGGTAAGAAGCACTTATTGAGCCATGCACCAGCACAAGAATTCCACAGTCACTCTTCAAACATTAAACATGGTACACAATTCATTCTTCGAGCTCTTAAGCAGTCTTTGGTTATAGAAATTATCAAATATACAGTGGGAGTCTCTGCTCAAGAAAAACATCAAACTAACAAAAACCAACCCTCATTACATTGTTTAGGGTCCTCTTTATAGGTAAAATATCCAAAAGTATTTATTACAGCTGACCTAAACAGGTCTGTGGGAAAGCTTTTAAACCTAAACTTGTGCTGGAATTAAATGCAAGTAAATATCCTTTGGGCAATATCAAAGGCAGCTGGATCAAAATGAATTAATATGGTGTCTTTGGTGACCTGGTGCAGTGGTTCAGCAATAACTGTGCTTTGATTTTTGGTCCACTGATCTTATGTGAGTTTTAATGTGTAGTCATTTGTGATGATGAGCTTTGAATGGTTCCTTAACTACTTCTTGACTTTCAATGTTTTCTTTTAATGTTTTATTCGCCTCGAGCCCTGAGAAGATCTTCACTGATACACTTCGCCGCAACATTAATACTCTTTGACATGGATTTTGGCTTCACATCTACTCTGATACTCTTCGATCCCTGAATCGGGTCTTTCTCTTTCTTCTGATACATTAAAAACTGCAAAATCGGTCCTTTTCTACCTTTTTCGATGCAAAAATGGCTGAGGAATCAAAAGATTCCCCAAAGATTCCCCATTTTGGCCCATTTTCTGTAGCGATGCGCGAATAACGCTAAGTGCTAATCACGCATCGAAAACTGCCCCTGTTTCTCATTCCGGGCTTCCGAAGCTTAGATTTTGCACTTGCGCATCTTTTCAACTGTTGACGTCAGCATGACATCAGCGGTACGACGGATGACGTCAGCATGACATCAGCAGTGGGGTCCTCTTATACGGTGATGACGTCAGCATGATGACATCAACAGGGTGACGTGGCAATAGGCGGGTGATGTCGTGGCAGTACGGTGGCAGGCCGACGCAGGCAGGAAGGGGTGCGATGGCAGCAACTTGGCAAGTGATGTGGCACTCATGTCATGTAAGGGGAGAGCAGTTTCCGGTTTGTGTCAGACTGACTTTGGTACGGGAGCGGTATATGTCAGGGGCGGCCCGATGCAATGAACAGCTGACAGCTGTCCCGATGTACAACGGGGAAACCGTCGTCCATCGGGTGCTATCACACCGTTACGTAACGGCACCCGATATGCATGAGGGCTGTCGGATCTGGGAGAGGCGATCCGACGGTGGACAGGAGGAGAAGATGCACGGGTTTTAATCAAACTGTGCGGGACTGTGGTTATTTATTAATCAAACATCAATAAAATCCAAAATACAATGTGCGCAGGTTGTGGTATAGTCTGGTGTGTGGAGAAAGGATTTAGCAGGGTTATTTACTTAACCAGATGTTAAATAAATCTCAAGAGTAGTGACACGGAAGGCTAATACTAGATCCTAGATGAATCTAACATTTCCCGACTTTTATTTATTTGGCTATAGTTGCCATGGGGGGGAATATTTAATATTTTTGGGGTTTTATACAGCTTTTTTGCATAATAGGGGATAGGGAAATGATTTAGGGAGCTAATAAATACAATTAGAAGTTAATATGAACTTGTGAGGTGAAATGTAGGGGAGGGGCTAAGTTTGTGAACTGAAACTTAGACATAGGAAGTGAATGGACTATGGAGAAATGACTTTTACACAAGAAATGTGGCTTCTTTTCACTAAGCCAACTCAGATGTCAACGTGGTTTGAACAAGAGTGGAGTGAAGATAGACCCTTGGGTAGATCCTAGGGTCCTTGAGGGGATATTAGTGAATGATTTGGGAAATAAGAAGAAGGGGGAGTTAGACATGCCTCGCTTGAAGTCCTCCAAATGGGAACTGCCTGACAACTGTGATCTGGATAAATATAACACTTGAAAATGTAGAATTGATCACAAATCAACATTCTGCAACCTCAAAATTACCTACCCAGCCTACTTTCCTAGCATTTTTTCTTCTTCTTGGTTTGGGTGCAATTTGGACTTGCAGACCTAGATTTTCAACTTTTTCTTTTTCTGTGTTCCTATCTACATCTACACTTATTTCTTCCAAGGGCCTAGATTAAGCAGTTGGGCTCCTTTGATTCTCTACTTGTCTAAGAATCTGCCAAGATTAAGCTGTTTGGACAGATATTCATCCTCTATATTCTAAAATGAGAAATTGAAACCTAGGGAGACCAAGATTAAACTGTTTGGACCTCCCTTTAACTGAATATTCTTCAAAAATGGACTAGTATATCAAAATTGGAACACAGCAGTGGCACTTGAAGTGGCACATTCTCCTGGCCTCCTTTTCCGGCATATGTAGCAAATATGGAACATTGCAGCATGCAAAGAATGACATATTTGGCATGTAAAAATGTCAATCATGAAAGATGAGTAACCTGCTGCAGCAGGAGGCTAACAAAGACATTATATCAATGATATCTAGTATTTTAGGCTAGAGTACTAGTGAGTTTGTTGATGAGATAATTGTAGCCTTCATGTCCATTTACACTCCTGGATAGCCCCCTGCCATCATGTTTGATTATGCCAAATTCAATGCAGATAAATTGCATGATCAAATCATGAGAATGGACAATGAAAGAGTATTCAAGTACTCATTAGTTTTATATCATCTTTTCCTATATTATCAAGCTAATAAACTCCCATTCACACTTCAAAGGCTTGATACCAAAGGCAACACAAGATTAGTTATATTTTGGAACCCGTTAATCCACCAGCATGACTCTCCATATACTTATACATATTTCATAGATCTTTATGTACACCCAGTGGTAACCATGTTGTTAGGAAGTCCTCCTCCCAGGATCAATGTAGATATTAGGAGGGTCCTACAGTTGCCCAACAAATACAGAGTGGGAGATTGGTACTTGTACCAAAATCACACTGAAATCAGAATATATGGTTGTGATTTAGCACCCTACAAACTACCAAGATACCTCCCAATGAGATTGTTTGCTCTGGAGTACTACAAGCAAATGATTAATTTAGATGAGGTACATTTTGTGAAGGCCAAGAAGAAAGCTCAACTCAGAATAAAGGACCAGCTTGGCCCCTTTATCTGAAACAGTAGGGAATCTAAAAGAGTAGCAGAAGAGATCCTTCAAAGTCTCAAACTGAAACAGAGCTTCATATGGAGATATGACCCTTTTGATTTCATCTGCAATAGAAGATAGAAGAACAAATTGTCTCCCTACATCCACCACAGAATTCCTGAGATAGAACAATATGCAAATCAACTAGAATGGGTGGAGAACACTTTAGTAGACAGAGATAGCACAGAATTTGTTGTCGATAATATATTGATTGATCTAGAGAGGAGACTTGATGTAGATTATTTTGTATAGGTACCAGGAAAATCCCAATCCCAAAGGGAAACACAGGAATATTGTGAGAAACAAGCAGAAGAAGGACCTCAAGAGCAAGAAGAATCAGAGAAACTAGACATATCAGAAGAGCTGGGTCAGCCAGAACACATCATTAGTACTCCTTGTATTGTACAGACTCCTCTAATGAGGAGAAGAATCCCTAAAGAGATAGGGAGGAGGCCACTCCTTCTAGCAGACCTGTTACACAAACTTATGTCAAAAGGAAAAGGTTGAATCCTTTTTCAGAACAAGAGTTTATAGAGGAAACAACTAGAATCACAGGTACAGAAAGGGCAGAGAGCAGACAGGCCACTCCCTATGGAGGAACACAAGACCTTCCACTACACGGGCTCAAATGCTAGAAAGACAACAGAGCGTGGAAGTATCGTCATTCAGGGATCCAACTTGCTAGGAACAATACATTAGAGAGAAATACAAAGAGATAAAGGCCAGAAATGAAAGGTTAAAGGCCTAGAGCTATGCATAATACCTTGAAATGGCTCCTACTAATCAAACAAGGCTAATGTCATCCTTTGATGTAAAAGAAGGTAAGATGCAAATGAATTTTATGAAGCCTACCATACAACAACCCAGGTCTATAACAGATTACTTGAAGATAGATTTTGAGGTAATAGCAAAGGATATACATCCTATCGACCAAATAGAATCACACAAACAGACCGAATAAATTGTCTATTCCACATTGACCAGCAAGGCCATTACAGCACATCAACTACAAAATTCGCTGAATAATATATCAGCACAATTCCAACTAGAAAAGGCCTCTTCATAGGCCAAGGGTACCAGGATAAAGTCCTTCGAGGACTTAATCATAGAGTTGTGCCATGATCCCAAGGAGGTAAAGGCTGCAGAAAGGCTAATCAAAAAGAAAAATGATGACATAGTTTCCTTGAAAAAGAAACTCAAACTCCCTCATCTGCATTATCCACAAACAACTAAAGTGCTAGAAACCCAGAAGGAATAGAAGTAGCTTATGGACTTAGTCCTTAAGCTAAATGATCAATTAAAGGATACAAAGAAAGAGCTAGGCAACTTGATTAAGTCTAAACAAAGTGAGTTGGCCCCCACTCCATAAACTATCATTCCTACAGTCTCTACAGCAATACCCTCCACATTTTTTGTTTCTTTAGCACCAATAATTCCACCAGCTAAAGCCATACCAGTCACAGGTACATCTACAAGTGCGAGTACATCTATAGAGAAGACAGTTGAACAAGTCAAAGCCATGGAAGAAATGACTATCCAGGCTACAGAGCTTAAAAGGCTTAAAGAAAAAGTGTTAAGCTTGGAAACTAACTGCAAGCTTACATAGACACAACAGAAAGAAGAAACCCAGAAGAGCCGAAGAAGGGGTGAAAGGATACAATTTCTTGAAAAGGATTTAACATTGCAACAGCCACTAGGAAAAATAAAATAAATGCTCTGGTCCAACATAATTGACTCTATCAATGATGTTTGGCCCTCAATTCAAGTAATTTTTAAGCAGACTGAACTGGTGAAAGTGGCCACCGAACCAATAGTTAAAACAAGAGGAGATTTGGGAGACAAGCCTAAGGAGGCCAACCAATTGATAAAATTCTTGAATAGCAAGAACAAATATCAGCTGGATGAACTGGGCATAGAAGATAGGACAGAAACCATCATAGAAATCAAGAAGGTTCTTACTAAAAGGAACCTTATACTCAATCTTGAGAAAAAATGCCAAAGCATGCAAGCTGATATTGATAGGTTCATGACGAAGTTTGGTATTTTGAGGGAAAAAGGCCTTCCCAGTCCAATGGTTATCCATGACAAGCTTATGACCCAAGAGGACTATGTTGAAAGACTAAACAAGTCGGCCAAGGACCAAGCTAGTACTTCAGGGGTAAAAGCTTTACCCACAGGAAAGGTATTGTATGACAATCTGGAAGGTCTGTTCTTCCTAGAGCATCAGGTAAAGCACCTATTTTTCAACAAGCCAAATTTTTCCAAGTACACCGAAACTGATGAGACATATTAAAAAATGATGAAGACAAAATTACCTGAGAATGAATGGTGGGTAAATTTAACAGATTTACTATAAAGTTACTACAGTAAATATGATGGCAACCAGGTAAAACAAGGTCAACGTGTAGTAGGTAAAGAGTATCATTAGGATGAAGACATAAAGTGATTCCAACACCCAGATATCAGGCAACTGAAAGAGCCAAATTCGAATTACAAATAGCCATCACAATCACAATAAAAGGGACAACAGGAAGGCAATTTTCCATTTGTCTCTATCTTCATGCTTGAATATATTTTTGATTTCCTAGAATAATTCTCAAACTGTTATGAGATATTTTGTAATATTTTGTGTATAAATATTTCACATTTCGAAGTAACTAAGGTGGATTCAAAGATATTTCTGTGGACTTTCCATATCAAGTTAAGGATCTACTATAATCAAGGCTGGATTGGCTAGCTGGATCATGAAATAAAGTTAAAGACATTTTACAGCATTCTTGTGCACAGTGGAAATCAAAAAAGTATTATCTCTTCATGTTTATTATTGTTATGTATTCATGTTTATAAATATTCACGTGTTTCTCTATTAAATCTGAATGGTAAACAAGGAATGATATTTCAAAATAAGCTTTAATGCTCTCTATCTTGACTGTTTACTTTCTCATTGTTTTATGCTAAACTATCTTAGTCTGGAAATTCTTAATTGCTCCCTTACTTCCATAGTTTCCCCCCCTTTGTTCCATAGTAAAGGATTCTTAGTTTCCCTTTCCTAGTGATCATCCTTGTTTTCTTCATCTTGATCCTGGTTTAAGGATTATTCATTGCCCTATTACCCTAGTTAGGACCACCTCATCCATTTGGACCTGTAAATTTGCTTTTTGATATGCTAGCTTACCTTGGGAACTCCTCCTTTAGCAATTGATCTTATTCAGTTAAGCCACTCTTTGATTGACTCCATATCCCAATAGCTCAAGGCCTGATCCTCCCATCTGTTCCCAAAATTTCACCGCCCAACCAAAATCAAAACCTCATAAGCATTAAGAACTAGCTTAAAATCCCACCCAAAACAAAGTTAAATTATACAGAGAGATCCCTCTCTAGACTTAGGTTGGATAGAACCTGAGTCTAAAAGATTAGGTTTGTGGTTACCTCAGATTATTCCTTCTTTTTATAACTTCTAGGGAAGACTTATGAGTGATAACATAGTGGCGACCATACTGGGGACTCAAATCCTCAGTCTTAATAAACCTTTGAGAAATTTCAATTTTTTATTTCAAGCCTCTTAAAGGGTTACTAGAATTTATTTCTAAAATTCACAAAAAGGAAAATAATAAGAAAAAATCTTGAAATCTTGCTTCAAGGAGAATTCATTATACTAGGGCCAACCCTGATCCAAATCCTCCCACAGTATTTGACAATCCCAACCTTATTTCGAGAATAGTCAAAAGAAAAGAAAGCTCAATAAGCCCCAGACCTTTAATTAAAGACAATTCCTGCCCTAATGAGTGGTTGTTTATATAATTCCTCCCTTTTGATGAGTATTTTGACCTTTCCCTATTTATAACAAAGTCTGAGAGTGCACTTGATGATAGAGTTCTAGATCCAGAATTTACAATAGAACTTGAAGTCCAAAGGGAAAACTTGTCAATCGATCAATACCTTCTGAATTCTCCTCAGTCATCCCTTACTACTGATAAGATCCTTGAACTTTTTGAAATAGCTTCAACTTCTTTTAGTTCACCATCATTTCCTCACATTTCTAAAGTTCAATCCTCATCTCCATTCATACCTTCGCTTCCCCATTAGCCTATCACTACCCATCAAACACCCATTACCCCTATTACCCGAAATCACCCTATTTTCCCAAATCCCCCTGTTACCCCAACTCATGTTCTCAATCCTACCCAACTCAGAGCTATGGAAAATAGAGATGCCCCTCTTGTGATGCCTACTCCTTAAGGTTCCATGCCACAACACTACCAGGGTAAAATTGTCCTATTTGATGGCACTGGATCTTACACAACACAACAACACACAAGAAAAATGACAGGTTATTTTGAGATGCATGAAATCAACATAGTAGATGTCCAAATGAGAATTTTTTCCCAAACTCTAGTTGGAGAACTGAGAAAATGGTTTAGAGCTCTACCTAACAATAGCATAGATAGTTTAGAATTTTTTTACCAGCAATTTTTACATAGGTGGGAGAAGAAAGAGAACCCTCTTCAAATTCTTTATGAATATGAAAACCTCAAGAGGGGACCAAACGAAACCGTTTAGGACTTCTGTACTAGGTTTAACAATGTATATAACGCAATACCACTTGACCTTAGACCTCCACCTGGCATAGCCTTGATAAAGTTTCTAGACGGGTTTGACACTGATATGGCTTTCCAATTGAAAGAGAGGAATCCCCCAACCCTAGAAGATATGCAGAGTGTATCAGTTAGTGTAGAAGCTAATCTACTAGCCAAAAGAGCCAGGGTTAGAAATGAAAGAAAACACCCTTGAAAGATGAAACTTCACCCTTTGATAAAAATATGGATGCTTTAGCTAAAGGAATGGAAATATTGATGGATAGGATAGAAATCATTGAAAGGAAACCTCACTGGGATAACCAACAGGCACCTCTAGTGAGAAATCTAAACTTTAGGAAGAATCAAAACCAAGATACTGGTAAAAATGGTCCTGATCAGAATATCAAACCACCTTTCTAGGAAAACTATGTTAAAACTTCCCATTTAGAAAACTCTGAGCAAGACACCCAAATTAACTTAATGGGATTAGATGATGAGGAAACCGTCTTTCTGACTCAATATGACCAAGAATTAAACATGTTTCAGTAGTTCCAGACCCAAACTAGATAATCATTCAACTACAAGCAAGGGTATGACTCTGCTATCTTCGAAGTGCATAAACAATACAATTTGAGGAGAAAAAAGAACTTTGATGCTCCAGACCAAAACAAGAAAGCAGTACCTAACCAACCTAAAAAAGTTAAAGTAGCTCTGGTTACAAAAACTCTCCATATTCTTTCTAGGTCAAATCAGAACCCTCCCAGTCCCACCATTGAAGATGTAACAAATGACCAACCTTGTAATGAGAAACCTTCCACTTCAGTTCCCTTCAAGGAAACAGTGTAATAGTCTCCAGAAATTGTATTATAAAATCCAATAAAAAGGACTCCAAACACTGAAAAAGAAGAACAAACTACTCCAAACCATGTTGTTAAGATTTCAAATGTTCAGACAGACAAATCCCCTTTGCCTTCCAATTTGGGAGCAGAGGTGGCCAAACTTAAAATCTCAGTTCCTTTAACATAACTGATGAAACATGAAACTTACAAATCTCAAATAAGCAAATCTTTAAACTTCGTTGAGAATGAAGACTTTGTTAACTTATTTGATGATTACCCTAAGTTAATTTTCGTTCCTGATGTTAATGGAAAACCAGTGGAAGGAGGGATACCACCCTTCTACATTAGCCTTAACATCCATGATAAAATCTTGCATAATTCCATACTAGACTTTGGAGCTTCACACAATCTTATGCCTAAATCTATTATGTAGAAGCTAAACTTGGTTATCACTAGGCCTTACAAGGACCTGTTTTCATTTGATACAAGCCAAGTTAAGTGCCTAGGACTTATAAAGGACCTGTGTGTTTCCCTAGTGTAGTACCCTGCTAAGAACATTCTTATGGACATAGTTGTTGCTGATATACCACCTAAATATGGCATGTTGTTGTCTAGATCATGGGGTGCCAAACTCCAGGGATCTCTACAACTTGACATGTCGTATGCTACAATATTGGTCTTTGGACATCCTAAAATTTTTTATAGAGAGACTCTGATAAAGTATGTAGTGAGTACCCAGGAGAGACCTCAAAACTTTCCTATATATTTAATGCATTATGATATTGATTTTTTCATTCTTTACAATGTTGAATCAAACCAATAAGACACTTCAAACAACATTATTTCATAACCAAAAGAAATTTCGATAGCAAAAGAAAATCAAAGTGTCCAAATTCAAGAGATTTCAGATAATAAAGATGACCTAGATACTTTAGTCAAAGAAGATTTGTTCCCCTAGTTAAGGAAGATTTTGTTCCCTTAGACAATAAGAATTATGAACATGAAATTCTATGGCATCTTGAATTTGATGGGTCAATAAACATACTAGGTGCGGGAGGAGGAGTATGGATTTACAACTTAGAAAATGATCATTCAAATGGTCATGCCTATAGATTGAACTTTAAATGTACAAACAACATGGCCGAGTATGAAGCACTTCTTTTAGGTCTCAAATTGGTCAAAATGTTAGGAGCCATAAGAGTCTCTATTATGGAAGATTTTGAGTTGGTAATAAAACAAATAAACATTGTTTACATGACTAGGGATCCTAGGTTAGGATTTTACAGAGGAATAGTCGAAGAAATATTAAGTACCTTTTTAGAAACCAAGCTTGTTGTTATTTCAAGAAAACACAATATGCAAGCTCACAGTTTGGCTATGTTTGCTAGTACTTGCAAGTTACCATTTTAGCCTAACCATTAGTACACTGCTGACGTTAGGCACATACCTGTTATTCCTGACAACTTAAAGGACTGGAAAATATTCACAAATGACCAAAAAATTAACAATTTTCTAACTTTAGATGAAGAATTTGTAAATAGTAAAATAGATACTGACACAACATTAGATTTTGATTACACTGATAAAATAGAAATTAACAAAGTAGAAGATAAAAAGATCAATAGATTCCATCCCACAAAGTTTACAAAATTAGATATCCAAAACCTAAAACAAATTGAAATTGATGAGGCAATCGACGAAGAATCTGAAGTCATCAACCTTAAAGACAATTTTTTGACCAAAGCATTAACTCCTTTGGAGGACTTGTTTGATTCAAACGATGTCCCTTGAAAGCCAAAAATGGAACCCTTAAAATCGGACATAGAGGAATTTAACATAGGCTCTGAAGAAGATCCCAAACTGATAAAAATTTCAAAGTCTTTACCTCCTAATGAAAAAGTGAAATGCATAGAATTGTTAAAGGAATTCCAAGATGTTTTTGCTTGGAGTTATTAGGACCTTAAGTCCTATGATACTAGCATCATACAACACACCATTCCCTTAAAAGAAAACCAGAAGCCTTTTGGATAGAAGCTTAGAAGAATTAACCCCATTCTATTTCCTTCTATTGAAAAGGAAAACAAAAGAATGTATGAAGCCAAGATCATTGCACCAATTAGATTCTCAGATTGGGTTTCTAATTTGGTACCTACAAGAAAAAAGACTAGTGAAATTAGACTGTGTGTTGACCTTAGGAACCTAAATAAAGTTTCACTCAAGGATAACTACCCTCTTCCTCAAAAGGATCACATACTATAGAGGGTAGTAGGTTCAACCAGAATCTCACTGCTAGATGGGTTTTCTAATTATAACCAGATTTTAGTCCACCCAGATGATCAGGTGAAAACTGCATTCACTACTCCTTGGGGCACTTTCATGTATGTGAAGATGAATTTTGGGTTAAAAAATGTAGGGGCCACCTTTCAAAGAGCAACAGACATAGCCTTTTCTAAGGAAATCCATGACTTCCTTGTGATATACTTAGATGATATCACTGTATTCTCTAAATCAGATCAGCAACAGCTGGATCACCTGAGGCGGGTATTCACCAAGTGTAGGAAGTATGGAATTTCTCTAAATCCTAAAAAATATTTATTTGGGTTGGAAGAGGGAAAATTACTAGGCCACATAATCTCCAAAGATGGTATCCAGATCGACCCAGTGAGAACTGAAACTATTTTACAGATACCACATCCTAGGAGCATCAGAGAACTACAAGCCTTTTTAGGTAAAATAAACTTTTTGAGAAGATTTATCTCTAACTTAGTTGAACTAATCAGATTACTAAATAACATGTTAAAGAAAGATTCGACTATTAAATTGACACTTGAGGCTAAGAGGTCTTTCAAAGATATAAAGTTAGCCTTAACACAAACACCAGTTCTCATTAGTCCAATGTTTGATAGGGACTTCATCATTTTTTCTTTCACTTCAGAAAATATCATTGCTACAGTCCTACTACAGAAAAATGATCAGGGTTTTGAACAACCAATAGCCTTCTTTAGCAAATCCCTGAGATATGCACCTTTAAAGTATAATATAATGGAAAATAAATCTTCTGCTCTAGTCAAAGCCATTAAATATTTCAGAGTTTACATCCTGTATTCTCATATAATAACTTATGTTCCCAATGTTGTAGTCAAAGACATCCTAACACAGGATGGACCAGATGGAAAGAGAGGGAAGTGGATAGCTACCATATTAGAATATGAATTAGATATTAAACTTACAAAATTGATCAAAGGCCAAGGTTTAGCCAAGCTCATGGCCGAATCGAACTGTCAGGCCCTAGACATTAATTTTATTGCAAAATTGGATAGCAAAGAGGAGATGGCAACTCGACTGATCAGCTAAGTCTTTATTGACTCACCATGGTATGCTGACATTCTATACATTCTACAAAACCTTCAATCTCCTCTTGAGTTATCCAGGACTAAAAGCAAGTTCTTAAAAATGAAATCTTTGAAGTTTTGCATAATTGACAATGCTTTATTTTGGAAAAATCATGAAGGCATCCTTCTTAATTGTTTGTTAAAGGAAGAATTTGACAAAATATTACAAGAGTTTCATGCAGGTGACTAGGGGGGACATATTTACTAGAAAACCATAGCTGACAAGATCTTAAGAGATGGTTTTTACTAGCCCACTCTATTTTCTGCTGTAAATAAATTTGTAACCTCATGTCACAAATGTCATATTTTTGAAGGAAAAAAAAGCTATTACCATTACCTTTGAAACCAATATCTACAGAAGCACCATTTCAACAATGGGGTCTTGACTTCATTGGTGAAATACATCCCACCTCTTCTGCCCAACATAGATGGATATTGACTGCCACATATTATTTTACAAAAAGGATGGAAACCATACCCTTGAGACAAGCTACTGATACTGCCATAATAGGTTTCGTTGAGGCCAACATTCTGTCCAGATTCAGTTGCCCAACAAAAATCATCACAGACAATGCAACAGCTTTCAAATCAAAGAGGATGATTGATTTTTGCAACAAATATCATATAACCCTGGGTCACTCCATAGCCTACTATCCCCAAGGAAATGGACTAGCAGAGTCTTCCAACAAGATCTTAGCGAACATCATCAAAAAATTGTTGGAAGATAACAAGAAAACATGGAACAAGAAGCTAGTAAATGCCTTATGGGTAGATAGGTTGACCACAAAGAAATCCATTGGTACCAGTCCTTATCAACTAGTCTATGGAATGGAGGTTGTTTTCCCATCTTCCTTGGGAACACCAGTGATGAAGTTGCTCCAAGAAGTACAGGTTGAGCCAAATGTTATTCAAAGGAGGATCAACCAGACAATTCACTTACAGCAGACCAGGGAAGAAGTGTATATCATATCCCAAGTTGTGTAGAAGAGAATCAAGAAATATTTTGACAAAAGGACCAAGGTAGAAGATTTCTATCTAGGAGATAAAGTTTTGAAATGGGACTCAAGAAGGGAGGATAAAGGTAAACATGAGAAGTTTGACTTCCTATGGAAAGGCCCTTACATCATTTATGCTTTTAGGGGTAATAATGTTTTTTTCCTCAAAGAATTGGATGGTACAGAAGTAGAAGGAGGACCAGTTAATGGTCGAATTTTTAAGCACTACATTGATCCTAGTCACTGATTTCGCTAATCACTTGTACATTTTTTATTCTTCAAAAAGTTTAGTGTTGATTAGATGGTAATTTTTGGAGTTGAAGCCTGGAGAGAAGGCCCTAAGCTTCAAAATTTTCGCCGTCATAAATACCAATAATGCAGCAAAGTAAAAGGGAAAAGTTGCAGAGTTAGATCACAGCAGTTCAGAAGGCCATTGATATACAAGTTCTTGACATTTCCCCAGGAAATGTCATCCGCAAGTGGAGCCACTATTAGGTTCCTATACCAAATGGAGTCATAATTTTTGAATGGATGAGATTAAATTTGTAATATGTACATACCTTTGCTTTCTCCAAATGTTTTCCATATTCAAAAAAGTAAAAGAAAAATTAAAAAAATGTAAAGAGGGCATGTCCTAAAATAAAAATGAAAGGACGAAAACAATAAAAAGGTCAAAAAAGATGAAAAAATGAACCCCAAGAAAGGAAAAGACTATGAAAGTGTGCAAGACAAAATGCCACTACTATTTACTTTTGATGCAGAATAAAAGATTGTGTGCAGCTTGTTACCTTTGCTACAATCCATGGATGGTCAAAATGTTTAAACATGGTTATTTCATGCTTTCAATTTTATGCTTAGAGATAGAGAATAAAATTTGACCAAACTGTTTAATCTTGGAAAATAAGTAGATAGGTAGAGTAAATAAAAGGAGCTCAACTATTTAATCTGAGCCCTTGGATGTAATAAGGTTAGACTTAGATAGATTACTTTTGTAAAAGAAAAGAAAAGTTTTGATAAAGGATTTGCCAGCTTAAGTGCACCCTAATAAAGAGAAGTAAAAATGGTAGGATGAGTAGGTGGGTAAGTAGAACAATGGTTGCAGAATTGTGATGATTGATTAGATAAGATCATATTATTCACCTTCATCATCAAAGTTTTGAGTATGGATGAAAATTGAGCATTTATCAAAGTACATAAAGTCAATTGATTAACCTTGCTCATTCATTACATTTTCCACTTAACTAATTTCCAAGAAAGGTCTTAAAGTACTTAAAATGTTAAGTTAAAGGGGCTCGGAGCATTTCTCTGACTTCTGGAGGGACCGGACCCTCGGCCCAATGACTTATAGGTCTTAAGTACTAAAAGTCCCCTCATAAGCATTCACCCCCTTCAAATTCACTCATATTCCCAAATAAATCCCTTCCCTTATGAAAAACATCAATTTCCTAGGGAAACTCACTTTCCCTGAATAAACCCCTTTCTCTAAGCGTAAAACCTTAGAAAAGCGATCCACCCCCATGTAAAAACTCCTTTCCCTCACAAAACCCAAAAGAACACTCAAATCCTAAGCATCATGTGTTTACAAAAAAGAAAATAAACAAAATGCATTATACTTAATGCTTTTATTCATTCATACTAATTTCTAACTTTATATATATTAAATCTTGAAAAAGTAATAAACTCTTCCCCCATAGTTATAATAAAATCCCTTATATTGATACCCCACCCCTAAAGTTTGAAAGATTATTAATATCATGACATCATTAATGGGTTAATTAGTCGATTAATGATTAATTAATAGCCAAAACCATCCGCTAATGGAATCACCCCCGACACCATTAATCCACCATAATTCATTGATTAACTTAATCCTACCACTCTTAAACCTTCGTCGGGCCCCTCCATTAAACCTCATATCAAAACTCCACCCTGATCACCATCGATCAGGCCCCATTTGATCCGACGGTTAACAATCATATCGAGCAGCCTCTGTAGCTTGACCTTTACCTGCCTGATATGGGTGTTTTTTCTTTTCACCCTGCTACTACGTGTCACCTGATAAATGGCATCGGGCAACCTTCCCCCGAAACCACCCCAGCCCAAAAGCGATTGGACCTAAATCCGCTTACCGCCTCCCACTAGATGAAAAAATGTCCCATCCCCTTCTTAATGCCAAAACACACCTTTCCCCATGTACCCTCCAAATTGGTTGACTTTACATATAAAACTAAAAAACTCATTTTTTTTTGTTTTATCGTGGAAAGCACTTAGACCTCCATTCAACTGCCAACCCACATTCAACTGTCAACCTATTGAAGCTATTGATTGTCTAGTCCATTCTTCAGTCATGTACGGCTCCTACAAACCATGCACAGTCGCTCATCAACTCGTTCAAAGCCAAAACCAGGTATTTATCCGAATTCACTGAAAAACCCTATCTCATTCCTAAAACATGTGACTCAATTGCTTTAAGTTATTAAGTAATTAAGTAAAACAACTACCTAGCAACCCCAAACCACTTTGAATTGAACCAATTTATCCCCAATTTGACTGAGAACCCTTTGCCCCCATTGTTGAATCCACAAGAACCAAGAATGGCTTCTCCAGTCGCACTGAATGTCATCCCACTTACTACTTCCCACCGGGACTTAGACCATCTCCCTTTGGCACATACAGACTTTCAAATCAAGGACACCTCTGTCCATGAATCCCCACTAAAGTTATATTGCAGGTATAGAGACCAGTACTTAAACCATATAGACAAAATAGGTCTTTGGGAATCAGGTTTGCCAAAATACCAATTCCCTAGAGTTCATGTCTTCCCTGAAATTGTCCACTATTGCCATATGAACTATAGTCCCATCCAAAGAGCAGTGGTGACTCCCGATCATACTATATTATTCACCATCACTGTTGAATCCATCAATGAAATATTGCAATTGAAACCAGGGCAAAACCTGACCCCCATCTCTGTTGGAGACCTACTTGACAGGTTCCCTACAATCACCTCCATCAAACTTGCTCAATTATTCCAAACCTTCATTAGGGAAGAGAAATACATTCCAAAGGACCCTCCCTCATACATGTGGACCATATTCTCTGAACTTGGCTGAGACATTATATCAATGATATCTAGTGTTTTAGGACAGACTACCAGTGAGTTTGTTGGTGAGATCATTATAGCCTTCATGTCCATTTACACTCCTAGATAGCATCGTGCCATCATGTTTGATTATGCCAAATTCATTGCAAATAAAATGCATGGTCAATTCATGAGAATGGACAATGAAAGAGTATTCAATTACTCATCAGTTTTATATCATGTTTTCCTATACTATCAATCTGATCAATTCCCATTCATACTTCAAAAACTTGATACCAGAGGCAACCCAAGATTAGTAATCTTCTGGACCCCATTAATCCACCAGCATGACTCTCCATATACTTATATAGATTTGATAGATATTTTTGTACACCTAGTGGAAACCATGTTATTAGGAAGTCCTCCTCCTAAGATTAGTGCAGATATCAGGAGGATCCTATAGTTTTCCAAACAATACAGAGTGGGAGATTGGTACTTGTACCAAAATCACACTGAAATTAGAATATATGGATGTGAGTTAGCACCCTACAAACAACCAAGATACCTCCCCATGAGATTTTTTTCTCTAGATTACTACAAGAAAATGATTAATTCAAATGAGCTACATTTTGTGAAGGCCAAGAAGAAAGCTCAACTCAGAATAAAGGACTAGCTTGGCTCCTTTATATGAAATAGTAAGGAATCTGGAAGAGTAGCAGAAGAAATCCTTCAAAGCCTCAAACTGAAATAGAGCTTCATATGGAGATATAACCTTTTTGATTTCATCCACAACAGAAGACAAAAGAACAAATTGTCTCCCTACATCCAACACAGAATTCCTGAGATAGAACAATATGCAAATCAACTATAATGGGTGGAGAACACTTTAGTGATAGAGATAGCACATAAGTTGTTGTCGATAATGTATTGATTGATCTAGAGAGGAGACTTGATGAAGATTCTTTTGTACAGGTACCAAGAGAATCCCAATCCCAAAGGTAAACATAGGAACATAGTGAGCAAGAAGCAGAAGAAGGACCTCCAGAGCAAGAAGAATCAAAGAAACTAGACATATCAGAAGAGCTGGCTCAGCCATAACACATCATGATTACTCCTATTGTACAGAATCCTCTAAATGAGGAGAATGATCCCAAAAGAGATAGGGAGGAGGCCACTCGTTCTAGCAGACCTATTGCACAAACTTATGTCAAAAGTCAAAGGTTGAATCCTTTTCCAAAACAAGAGTTTATAGAGGAAACAGTTGGAACCATAGGTATAGAAAGGGCAGAGAGTAGACACACTACTCTCTCTGGAGGAATAGAAGAAACTTCCACTACACAGGCTCAAATGCTGGAAAGACAACAAAGCGTGGAAGTATCCTCATTCAGGGCTCCAACTGGCCAAGACTAGGACATTAGAGAGAAATAAAAAGAGATAAAGGCTAGAAATGAAAGGTTAAAGGCCAAGAGCTATGCACAATACCTTAAAATGGATCCCAGTAATCAAACAAGGCTAATGTCAGCCTTTGATGTAAAAGAAGGTAAGATGCAAATGAATTTTATGAAGCTTACCATACAGCAACCCAAATCTATAGCAGATTACTTGAAGATAGATTTTGAGGTAACGACAAAGGATATACATCCTATCAACCAAATATAATTACACAAATAGACCGAAGAAATGGTCTATTCCACATTGAACAGCAAGGCCATTGCAACACATCAACTAAAAAATTTGTTGGATAATATATCAGCGTAATTCCAACTAGAAAAGGCCTCTTCATAGGCCAAGGATACTAGGATAAAGTCCTTAGAGGACTTAATCATAGAGTTAGGCCATGATACCAAGGATGTAAAGGCTACAGAAAGGCTAATCAAATAGAAAAATGATGACATAGCTGCCTTGAAAAAGTAACTCAAACTCCCTCATCTGCATCATCCACAAACAACTGAAGTGCTAGAAACCTAAAAGGAAGAAGAGCAGCTTATGGACTTAGTCCTTAAGCTAAATGATCAGTTAAAGGAAACAGAGAAAGAGCTAGGAAACTTGATTCAGTCTAAATAGAGTGAGTTGGCCACCACTCCACAGACTGTCATTCCTACAGTCTCTACAACAGTACCCTCCACATTGGTTGTTTCCTTAGCACCAACAGTTCCGCTAGCTACAACCATAGCAGTCACAGGTACATCTACAAAGAAGATAGTTGAACTAGTCAAAGCCATGGAAGAAATGACTATCCAGGCTACAGAGCTTAAAAGGCTTAAAGAAAAAGTGTCAAGCTTGGAAACTGACTGCAAACTTACACAAATACAGTAGAAAGAAGAAGCCCAGAAGAGCCAAAGAATGGGTGAAAGGATAAAATTCCTTAAAAAGGATTTAACATTGCAACAACCACTAGGACAAATAAAAAAAATGCTCTGGTCCAACATCGTTAACTTTGTCAATGATGTTTGGTCCTCAATTCAAGTAGGTTTTTAGCAGACTGAATTGGTGAAAGTGGCCACCGAAGCAATAGTTAAAACAAGAGGAGATTTGGGAGACATGCCTAAGGTGGCCAACCAACTGATAAAATTATTGAATAGCAAGAACAGGTATCAGTTGGATGAACTAAGCATAGAAGATAGGACAGGAACCATCATAGGAATCAAGAAGGTTCTTACTAAAAGGAACCTTATGCTCAATCTTGAGAAAAAACTCCAAAGCATGCAAGCTGATATTGATAGGTTCATGATGAAGTTTGGTATTTTGAGGGAAATAGGCCTTCCCAGTCCTATGGTTATCCATGACAAGCTTATGACCCAAAAGGACTACATTGAAAGACTAAACAAGTTGGCCAAGGACCAAGCTAGTACCTCAAGGGTAAAAGCTTTACCCACAGGAAAGGTATTATATGACAATCTGGAAGGTTTGTTCTTCCTAGAGCATGAGATAAAGCACCTATTTGTCAACAAGCCAAATTTTGCCAAGTACAACGAAGATGATGAGACATATAGAAAAATGTTGAAGACAAAATTACCTGAAAATGAATGGTGGGTAAATTTAACAGATTTACTATAAAGTTACTGCAGTAAATCTGATGGCAACCAAGTAAAACAGGTTAAATAGGGTCAAAGTGTAGCAGGTAAAGAGTATTAGTAAGATGAAGACATAAAGTGATTCTAGCACCCAGATATCAAGCAATTGAAAGAGCCAAATTCGAATTACAAATAGCTAGCACAATCACAATAAAAGGGACATCAAGAAGGCAGTTTTCCATCTGTCTCTATCTTCATGCTTGAAGATATTTTTGATTTCCTATAATAATTCTCAAACTGTTATGAGATATTTTGTAATATTTTTTGTATAAATACTTCTCATTCTGAAGTAACTAAGGTGGATTCAAAGACATTTCTATAGATTTTCTATATCAAGTTAAGGAGCTATTGTAATCAAGATTGGAATGCCCTGCTGGATCATGAAATAAATTTAAATACATTTCATAGGATTCTTGCGCATAATGGAAATCAAATAAGTATTATCTCTTCATGTGTATTACTATTATATTTTCATGCTTATCAATATTCACATGTTTCTCTATTAAATCTGAATGGTAAATAAGGAATGATATCTCAGAATTAGTTTTAATGCTCTCTGTCTTGACTGTTTACTTTCTCATTGTTTTCTACTAAACTATCTTAGTTTGGAAATTCTTAATTGCTCCCTTACTTTTGTAGTTTCCCCCCCTTTGGTCCATAGTAAAGGATTCTTAGTTTCCCTTCGCTACTGGTCATCCTTAGGCCAACGGTGTAAGTGGGTGTGATGACTATCTGATGAAGAG